>JAMFQS010000050.1:137264-192623 GCA_025503055.1 Sordariomycetes sp. B11D1 | reverse complement strand
ATTTTATTTTTTAAGACTATTATTAACTTTATAAGTCTTATTTATAATATAGCTATATATTTATTAGTATATTAATATTATTTTTATAAATTATAATTATCTATTTTTTTAAGCTTTAATATCCTAATAATAAAATAAATATATTTAATAGTCTATAAGATCCTAGCTATTAGTCTAATATATAATAGCTAGTAATATACTATTATTAATATATCTAATACCTATTCTTTTATAAATATTAGTAAATTTTTTTATAGTTCTTTAGTATTATAGCTTTATAAGTATAGCTAACCTTTAAATAAATAAAAGCTAGTTTAGTCTTACTAGCCTTTCTACCTTTACTTATTTCCTTTTTATAAATATAATTATCTTCTATATACCTTTTAGCCTCCTAGCTAATTTATTAATAGCTTTAGAATAAAAGTATAATAATTAGGCGTATATATTAATTAGTATTAAAAATAAATTATTAATAGATATATCTTATATATACTATAAGCCTATTAATAACTAAGAAATACTATATAGCCTATTATATATTAAGGTAAAGGTAAAATAATAAAGCTAATAGTATAAGGCTAAGGCCTAGCGTATTAAATATAATACTTTTAATCTTACTATTAGTAAAAAACTATACCTTATTTATTACTTTTACTATACCTATTATTTAGCTAAGTAAAAAGGCTTTAAAAAAGGTATCTTTTTTATTTATATAAAGATTAGTAAGTATACTACTAAGTATAGCTACTATATATCTAATATATTATAGAAGCTATATATATTTATAATAGGTATTACTAAAGCTAAGCTTAAAGCGTTATTAGATACTATCTTTTATACTTTCTCTAATAATAACCTTATAAGTATCCTTAACGTCTTAGCTACGTAGTTTCTATTAATACTTAAAGTAGCCTACCTTATTTAACGCCTAGTTAGGTATATTAAAAGCTTTTTAATAGCTATAAAATAAGTAATAGATAACTAAGGCCTAGGCTATCGCTATATAGAAGTAGGTTAACTTTATAAATATAGAGCGCTATATCGCTACTAGTAAGGTATAAGTCTAGGCTACTAAGGCTTTTATAGCTACTACTAATACCGCTGCTAATAAGTAGGCTATTACTACTAAATCTACCGCTTATATTTTAGCCTTAGCTATAATAGAGTCTATTACCTTCTTTATATTATATAAGAATATAAGTCTTACCTTTTCTTATTTTTTAACTACTTAGTAACTTTTATATATAGGCTAGCCTATTTACTTTTTTTATTATTATCGATAGTATAAACGCTTCTATAAGCGATAACGATAAAGAGGCTAAGTCTATAGATATATAGGTAGTAATAGGTTCTTTACTTATAGTATTTATATATTTTAGGTTATACTAGTATTTAGTTTTTACTAATTATAAAATAGGTTACCTTGCCTAAAGCCGCTAGGTATATAAGGCGCGTCTTATAGATCTCTTTAATTACTAAAGACTAGTTACCTTCGATAGTAGATATAATCTTTAAAGTATAATAAAAACGTTTTATTATAAATTAAAAGTAGCGCTAAAGAAATACCTAGGCTAATATAAAGGTACTACTATAGTATATCTCTAAAGTAAATAGTCTATTATAAAAAGGTAATAATATATATATTTTTAAGTCTTTTTATAAAAAAGTAATAAAAGTATTTTATAAAGATCTAACTATTAGCTATAAAAAAGCCTATAAAATAAAAATAGCCTTATAGCATTAGTATTATTAGGATAGTCTAAGTAAAGATATAAGTAATTTAGTTAACTACTATTTTATATATTAGTAAATAAAAAGCTAAACTTATAATCTATATAATAAATTTACTTTATTATTAGTCTTAATTTAACTATAAGAAGAGATATTATTAGATTTTATTATAAAGTTTTTACCTTTAAAGAACCTATTAGGAGAGTATTATAATATTATCTTAGTTATAATTAACTATTTTACTAAGTATACCTTTTATATCTTATTAACTATTAAATTAATAGTTAAAAGACTAATAGATATTTTATTATATTATATCTTTTATATATTTAGTATTTTAGCTAGGATTATCTTAAATAAAAGATTATTATTTATAAATAGATTTTAGATAATATTTTATTAGCGTTTTAGAATTATATAGCGCTTTAATATTTTTTATTACCTATAGACTAATAGGTAGATAAAACGCTAATATTAGAGCCTTAAATATTACCTAAAGATATACTATATAGATAAATAAGATAACTAAGGATAATTACTATTTCTAGCTAAGCTAACCTATAATATTTCTTAGTATTTAGCTATAAGCTACTCTTTTACTACTATACTATTTAGTTTTAACCTTTAAAAGCTAAGAGCTATTCCTAACCTTTTTAACTAAGGTAATAATATTAACGCTACTAAAAAAATATTAGACCTCTAGGAATCCTATAATTATATTACGGCTACCTTATAGCGCGCTAATAAAAGATATATAAAATAGTATAATAAATAGCGATTAGATAAGTATTTTATAGTTAGAAACTAGGTATTTCTTTTAATAAAACGTCTTAACCTATAAAGATATAATTAAAAGCTTATTAAGAAATATATTAGACTATATTAGGTTAAAGAAGTAGTAAGAGTCTATAGGTTAGCGTATAGAGTCTATTTACCTAAAGGTATATAAATCTACCTTATATTCTTTATTATCTTTTTAAACCTTTTATCTTTTAAAAAAGTAAATAGCTAGTATTTCTATTTAAAATACTATTTTATAATAACTAAGTCTATAAAGTATAAGAAATTATAGGTTATAAAAAGTTAGTATATATATAAAAGTATCTCTATTACTAGATAGGCTATAGTCTAAAGAGTAACAAATAGGTAAAAAAAAGATATAAAAGATAGTTTAATAATATAAAAATATAAAATAAGTATTTAGCTATAGCTATATAAAAAGCTAGCTAAGATTATAATTATTATAATATAAATAATAGTCTTAAATTAAGATTATCTATTAACCTATCTTATAATTAATAAAAACTAAACGCTAATATAACCTAAAATATATAAATACTATAAATAAAAAACCTATACCTTTATAATAGCCTATACCTAGACCTAATTATAAACCTTAGCCTATAAAAAAAACTAGAACTTTACTAATACTAAAATAAACTATAGCCTTATTATATACCTACTACTACCTATACGTCTATAGGCTTAGCCTTTTTATCGTTATCGCTTATAAAAGTATTTATACTATTAATAATAGTAAAAAAGGTAAATAGGCTAGCCTATATATAAAGGTTATTAAGTAATTAAGAAAAAAAAAGGTAAGACTTATACTTTTATATAACGTAAAGAGGGTAATAGACTTTACTATAGCTAAAGCTAAAATATAGGCAATAGACTTAGTAATAACGGCTTACTTATTAATAGCGGTATTAGTAATAGCTATAAAGGCTTTAGTAACCTAGACTTATACCTTACTAATAGCGATATAGCGCTTTATACTTATAAAGTTAACTTACTTCTACGTAATAATAGCCTAGGCCTTAGTTATCTACTACTTATTCTATAGCTACTAGAAAGCTTTTAATATACCTAACTAGGCGTCGAATAAGGTAGGCTACTTTAAGTATTAATAAAGATTATATAGCTAAGATATTAAGGATATTTATAAGGTCGTTATTAGAAAAGGTATAAAAGATAGTATTTAATAACGCCTTTAGCTTAGCCTTAGTAATACCTACTATAAGTATATATAGCCTTTATAACGTATTAAATATATAATAGCTATATTTAGTAATACGCTTACTAATTTCTATATAAATAAAAAAGATACTTTTTTTAAAGCCTTTTTATTTAGCTAAATAATAAGTATAATAAAAGTAATAAATAAGGTATAGCTTTTTACTAATAGTAAGATTAAAGGTATTATACTTAGTATATTAGGTCTTAGCCTTATACTATTAGCTTTACTATTTCGTCTTTACCTTAATAAGTAATAGGCTATATAGTATTTCTTAGTTATTAATAGGCTTATAATATATATAGGATATACCTATTAGTAACTTATTTTTAATACTAATTAATATACGTGCCTAGTTACTATACTTTTATTTTAAACCTATTAATAAATTAGCTAAAAGGCTAAAAGTTATAAAAAAGATAATTATATTTATAAAAAAAATAAGTAAAAATAAAAAGGCTAGTAAGACTAGACTAGCTTTTATTTACCTAAAGGTTAGCTATACCTATAAAGCTATAATACTAAAAAACTATAAAGAAGTAAACTTATTAATATTTATAAAAAAGGAAGCGTTAAATATATTAATAATAATATACTATTAGCTATTATATATTAAACTAATAGCTGAAAACTTATAGACTATTAAATAAACTTACTTTATTATTAGGATATTAAAGCTTAAAGAATAATAGATAATTAAGATCTATAAAAAAGATATTAGTATATTAATAAATATATAGCTATATTATAAAAAAAGTTATAAAATTAATAATAATTTTAAAAATAAAATAAATTCTATAATATATAAAAATTATTTATACTTATAAATAATAACCTTAATTACCTTATTACCTAATAATTATTATAATATTACCTTAATAAATCTCTATTAAATAGTACTATAATAGTATAATATATTAATTAATCTAGTATTATATTAATTAACCTAGCGCTATAAAGATATATACTTTTAAAAAAGGTACCTTATAAACTTATAGCTATACGCTTATAATATAATAAATAGAATAAATAAGTATATAATAAAAAATATAACTATTTAAACTTATAGAGGCTATTATTATAAATATATCTTTAATAGATAATAAGTATAAAATAAAAAAACTATTATTAGACTTATATATATATATAATAAAAAAGCTATTATTAAGCTTTTTATTTCTTTTACGCTAGTAGCTAGCTTTAGATAACTAAGTTTTTCTTTTTTTATAATACTATTACTACTAATACCTTTTTTTAGTAATTAATTATAGACTAGTATAATAATAGTTAAATATAACCTCGCTACTTATTAGTATTAGGTATATACGTACTTTAACTAACCTAGTACTAAGTCTAGGCGTAAAAGATAAAAAGGAATAAAAGATAAGAATACTAATAGCTAGCTTTAGATAATTAATTCTTTTTTTTATAACGCTATTACTACTAGTACCTTTTCTAAGTAATTAATCGTAGACTAGTATAGTAGCAGTTAAGCGCAACCTAGCTACTTATTAGCATTAAGTATATACCTACTTGTTAGCGCTAAGCGCGTACCTACTTCGACTGACCTAGCGCTAAGTCTAGGCGTAGAGGGATAGGAAGGAAGTAGTAAGGTAGTATAAGGGCTAGAAGATACCTAGCCTTAGGTTATAAGAAGGAACGAATAGGATACTAGTTAGGTTTACCTATAGACTAGCTAAGGAACCGTAGCTACTACGATATTAAGCCTAGATTATTCCTTAGAGAAGAATATTTAAAAAGGGGAATAATATTAGGATATAATATTAAAGATATTTATATATTAAGTTATATAGGTATAGGTATAGGTTAACTACTAGTACGTATATAACCTACTATAATTATAAATAGATATAAAAGAATACTTTAGGGGCTAAGAACTTAAGAAGGTAAGAATTAGTAGTCTTATAATATAATACTTATCTAGGCCTACGATTTATATTTAGACTACTTGTTAGCTAGCTTCTGTCTCTTTGCTGACCTCTCTACCTTACCTTAACGACACTATTATATCCTGGCTCTGATAACTTAGCGCCTAACTAACTAGTAATTATCTAAACCTTCTTTATTATTAATTCGCTAAACTAAAATAAGAAGTCGTCTTAAGGTGCCTATTAAATAGCCTATTAACTTATAAGGTTATAATAGTTAGGTTATCTTAATAGCCTATTTATAAGGTTTTTCTTCTTTTTATAGTATTTAATCGTAGAATAGAAAAAGGCTAACTCTTTAAGCTACCTTACTTTTTTACTATTTAACTAAGGTTTTATAATAAAGGACTAGTAGTTTAGGTAGTTAGTAAAGACTTTAACTAGTTTATCTAAATATACTAGGTAGTAACGTTAGGGGTAGAAAGGTATAACGATTACTATAAGTTCTAAACTTAGCGTATCGTACTAGAGCTCTACTTTTATAAGCTTTTTAAATTAAAAGTAATAAGGTATTAGCGGCCTTTAAAGAGTTAGGTTAAAACCGCCTTAAGCGTATAGCTAGATATATTAGTCTCTACTTAGGTTAGAAGTAATAAGTCGTAATAGCGTAGTATAAAGGCTTTAGTAAAGGCCTTCTATATCGCTTAGAAAGCCTCTCTATCTTTTTTACTTATATCGATTTTTTTAAATATCCTTTTTTTAAAAGATCTAAAAAAGCTATAGATACCTAGCTATAATTCTTAATAAACCTCTAATAGAACTTAGTAAACTTTAAGAATTGTTAGATATCCTTAGTAATCTATAGTTTAGGCTATTTACTAATAGTAGTAACCTAACTAGGTTTTATCTTAATTTTATTATTACTAACTATAAACCTAAAGAATCTTACCTTATACTAGTAGAACGAATATTTTAAAAAGTTAATATATAGCCTAAACTACTTTAGCTATTTAAAACCGCTATAGATATATCGTTAATAGTTAGCTAAGTAGTTTAAATAGATTAAAATATTATCTAAATATATAATATAAATATTATCTATTAGTCTACTTATCGCTTTATTAATATATATCTAGAATATAGCTAAGGCGTTAATAAGGCTAAATAATATTATAATATATTTAAAATAACTATACTTATACCTAAATATAGTTTTCTATTTATCTTTTAGCTAGATATAGATCTAGTAGTATATGTCCTTTAAATTAATCTTAGTATACTAGCTAGCGCTATATAGATAGTCTAAGATTTTATTAATAAGTAGTAAAAACGCGTAATTCTTTTTCGATACTTTATTTAAACCCTAATAATTAATATAAAGCCTAAGCTACCCCCTTTTCTTTAGGATAAATAGTATAGGTACTTTTACTACGCTACTACTAGGCCCTACCTATCTTTACGATAATATATCTTAGAGGTATTTATATAGAACCTAGAGTTCTTTTTCGGCTAGGTTATAAATAGGTATCTATAATAAGGTCGTTATACTATCTTTAAAGTCGATTAGGTATTATAGCCTATTAGTATCTAATAGCTTTTTAGCCTTTTCTTTAGAGAAGACCTCTTCTAAGTCTATATATTTATTAGGTAGCTATAGATCTTTAGTAAGGTCCTTTTTACTTATAAAAGTAGTTATTATCGCGATAGTAAAGATATATATTACCTCTTTTATAGCTTTTTTAGTATCCTACTTTATCTTTATTATCTAAAGATTTCTTAGTTAAAAGAAATATCTAGTCTTTTATACTTTACTTAATAATAAAATCGGCTTCTCTAAGCTAAAAAAGCCTAATTATTAAATTATATTTAATATCTATAAATACCTAAAAGGTAGTCTATTACTAGTTAGATATACTACTATTATCTTATATTTTAACCTATATCTCGAACTCTTTATCTATATACCTTATCTTACTAAATACGCTAAGTAATAGTATAAGGCCTTTAAATAATAGCTACTTAGCCTTATCCTAAATATATAGGTTTATTATATTCGTCTTTATACCTAAGTCTATTAAAGCCTTAACTTTTTTCTAATAATAACCTACCTAAATATAGAAAAGCTTTACGATATTATACGCCTAGGGCCCCTTTTTATCTTAGCTAACCTTCTACTATTTAAGTATAGGCTTATTACCTAGATTAGTCGCTAGGCCTATAGAGCTTATTAGGCCTTTATATTTTATAGTAATATACCTACGCTTACTATAGTTTTAATACTTTAAGGTAAAAAGGTATTAGCTAATTATATAGTCTAAGGTAGTATAGAAGTAATAGGCTAACTTAGGCTTTAGTTTAGTCGCTATAGTAGGACTATATCTTAGCTCTTTTTTATAAGGTACTAGCTATGCCTTCTTAAGGTGGTCGCGGCTTTAATAGTCCTTACTCTTATAGAAGTAGTAGGGCTTATAGTTAGTTAGCGTCGCTTTTAGTCGGTAGGCGAAATAAGTTTGGTTTAGTTCCTAGTACTATAGACTAGGCGTTACCTTTTAGTAAAGAATCGGCATACCTAAGGTAGCTTCTATTATTATTACTATATTATAAAGCTTAGCTTAGGTTATAAGAATACCTTAATTTATAATCTTTTTTTATAATTTAAAAGTCAGCTTTATAAAGATAGCTAATATAGTATTATCTTTAGAAATAAGTATTATAAGTTCTATTTTTATAGTTTTATAAAAATTAAAAAACTTATTAAATAACTAGCTTTCTTTTTATATTAAAGCTATTAGCTTCTAATACGCTAGGTATATATAGGCTATTAATATAGCTATATTATTATAAAGCTACTTTTTAATAGTATTTTAAATAAAGCTATTAAAGTTATTATATAATATATATTAGATATATAAGACCTAACGCTATTATATAATATCAATAAAGGTAATAGATATAAAAAAGATCTTTAACTTATCGTTAAAGAACTTATATAAAGTAAAAGTAAAGTAAGCTTTTAAAATAGTAAAGTAATTATTAAGCTCTAAGAAATCCTTCTATTTATATCTTTAGTATAGTACTTATAGACTAGTAGCCTTAGGGTTTTGCTACTCTATAAGGGGTAAGTTATAGCTTTTTCTTACTAGTAGCTAGCTAGTAAAAGGTTAGGTTCTCTCTTTTTTAAAGCCTTAAGTTATTATTTCTTTATCTCTAGTCTCTACTCTATAATAAGCTTCTTAATCTCTTAGTTAATTACTTCCTCCTCTATAAAGGTCTTAGGTAAAGGCCCTTATATCTCTTTTACAAGGCTATTATATTAATTATCTATACTTATTTAGGGTTATAGCTAGGTACTAGCGGTTTCTTTATTAGGTAAGCCTTAATTAGTAATATTACTACTTATCTTATATATAGCGCTAATACTTAAAAGCTTAGAGCTGTCTTAAAGGCGAACTTATCTGATCTAGCTAATTCTTCTAACTTATACTAGCGTTATAGAGAGGCTAGTGCCTCCTAGTTATACTACTACTACCTTAATAGGTTACTGCTTATATAAAGAGGAAGAAGAATTAGGATATTAGAGCTAGGATATAGTAGGTCGTTAAGGTAAAGAGGTTAGTAGTTAGGTGATAGGTTAACCGTAGGTATTATAATATAAGACTACTAATTCTTACCCCCTATCTTTTTTTTGAGATCAGGCGGTATTTATCTAGACCCTAAGCATCTAATAGTAACGTGACTTATTACGTGACTAACTGAACCTAGTCCTGATACTTGTAACCTTATTGCTCTAAATAGGTACCGTCTTTAGCATAGTTTATACGCTGCCAGATAGTAATAGCATAGCTATTACGGCGCGCTATAGTTTATTTAACTAATAGGACTAAAAATATAAACGAATTATCTTAAAAGAAAAGGAGAAAAAGGAGACTATCTACGTTCTAGCTATATACGAGGGGCTAATATACTACGTGCTTTATAATAATACCGAAGTTCTGCCGTGGGTTACCCTAGGCGTGACGCCTAGCTTTAGTAACTAGGCGTCTAGCCTGCAATAATAGCTAGGACTACGAGCCTATCTATTCGTAAAAGATACGGGGCTCTTAAAGGTAATAAATTTAGTATCAATTAGTAGTAGTTTTATAACTAAGGTAGTAATAAGGCCAAGAAACTATAGTAACTATGGGTTTCTACTTTATATAGAGTAGATAGGTTTTAATTAATATATCAAGATTCGAACAATTTATAGGCGCTTACGGCTTTTCGCGGCCGCTAACGGATATACTAGGTACTAGTTAATGACTAAGTGTAGGTTACCCTAGTCAGAATATCCAGGTGCCCTAGTTGGAATATCCGTCGCCAAATTCTCGCTTTTAAATGGTTTCATGGTACCTTCTGCGAGGATTCGCCCTCTGCTAGTCAGCGCTGATGTCTATCAGGCTATGATGTGCGAGGTCATTGCGAGCTGTAATATGCGTCTCTTCCTCCTACTCCGTTAATGGCGTCGTCACGACATCGACTAGGACCTGGTCCCACATGCGGCCCAGCGCCGGCTCATGTGTTTTTATCGCAATGCCAGTGGACGCCCCACTGTCCGCACTCCACCTTCTCCTCCGACCATGACGCCTGGGGAACCCACTCAACAGCAAGCAAGCAATCTCTCATCCAAGGCTCAACATAGCCTTATACGACAGAAACCCGGGATCCCATAACTATGCGGCGCGGGACCTGCTCTGTAGAAGCCTTACGGCCGCGCTTACTGGCTGAGGATTGCAAACTAAACGGATACTCTCGCGAGGCCATAAGGGGCTCCGCCACGACGATACCGTCGCTGTACATCGCTTGAAGGACTCGTATACTGGGGCCCGGAAACTCGGACCCATCTCGCACACACACTCACTCATTCGCGGCCAACCAGCGACTCGACCTCGGCCGCCTCCGCGAGCCCTTCACACCCGGGAAACCTTGGATATGCCTTCTCAGGAGCGCGATTCACAGCAAAGCCCTAGTCCAAGGCGGCATGTCATGAGGCGAACGCTGCGAAGCGGCAACTCAACACAAGAGAGACCGCCGCTTCCTCCCCGCCCTGGGGGGTCATATCCGAACGAAGCCCCCGGGGCGAATACAGCCGCCTCTCTTGCATGGGGGTCGTCAGAATGCCGATCCTCGTCGGGCGTGCGTACGCCGGGAGACGGCTCCACCTTACCATCCTTTCTTCGACCCCGAAGGTCTCTGCCCCCGCCTCATCTGCCGTACAGCGATTGCGGCTCAAGACCAAGGTCCCCCCGTAATGGTGGAGTCAAGGTCGGTACACCACCGCTGCCACCCAAGGCTCGTGCGAAAGAGCCGCGGAGCAAGTCTTCATCGGCGCCCGTGTCTGCTGCCGCATGCGCGCTGAGACCGTCGGCCTCGTTCGTCGGGCCCGGCGTCAACGACCCCGACACTGGATCAGACAGGCCGGTGTCGTCGAGTTCTAAGGTCCCTTCCGATTCGGACTCGGCCGATCTAACGAGGAACGCCCACCGCCCCGTGGCGAGGTGCGGACGGCGCCATGTAGCGGAAGAGAAACCTCGTCGCAATCCAGCGATGAATAACCCCGCGGATGCGCCTCGTCAAGTGGAATCCACGGAGAGAACCTCCATAAGTGACGAGCCGCAAACTGCCAGGCCTGCTCGCCGTTGCCGGACGGGACCAGGGTCGTCAGCCAAGCCCCAAGCTACGTCGGCTCCCGAGAGCCCCGCAAGTACCGAGGACACCTCTCCTCCTACGGGAGAGTCACTGGAAAGCCGAGTGCTTAGGAATCTACCCGACGGAATCGATCAAGATGCCGCGAAGCAACTCCTCGGCGAGCTTGTCCAGAGAGATGAGGTCTACTGGGAAGATATAGCCGGGTTGGATGCCGCGAAGAGTTCGCTCCGAGAGGCCGTGGTGTACCCCTTCCTCCGGCCGGATCTGTTCATCGGGCTCCGCGAGCCCGCCTGCGGAATCCTGCTCTTCGGGCCACCGGGGACGGGGAAGACGATGTTGGCGCGGGCTGTGGCTACCGAGTCACGATCCGCGTTCTTCTCCCTTTCGGCTAGCAGCCTCACTAGCAAATATCTCGGGGATTCGGAGAAGCTCGTCCGAGCTCTTTTTGTCGTCGCGAGAATGGTAGCCCCAAGTATCATATTCGTCGACGAGATCGATTCCCTGCTAGCGCAGCGGTCCGGAGCCGCGGACCATGAGACGACGAGACGGATCAAGACGGAATTCCTCATACAGTGGAGCCACCTGCAACAGGCCGTTCCCTCGTCGGACGGTCGTCGCTGTGCCGGCGACGCCAGTCGCGTGCTGGTCCTTGCAGCGACAAACTTGCCATGGGCCATTGATGAGGCAGCACGGCGGCGTTTCGTGAAACGGCAGTACATCCCCCTGCCGGAGCCGGCTACAAGGAGTTCCCAGCTACGACGGTTGTTATGTCAACAGAACCATACTCTGACGGATCATGACATCGATAGTCTCGTGACTCTGACAGAAGGTGAATATGCGGCCCGTCCCTAGCGGCGAGGAGGATACTAACCCGTCATAGGATACTCTGGGTCTGACTTGGCAGCCCTGGCGAAGGATGCCGCCATGGGGCCTCTCCGGTCTCTGGGCGAAGCGCTGCTCCACATGCCGGTTGACAAGATCCGACCCATGGGGTTGGCGGACTTTGAGGCAAGCCTCGCATCGATCCGCCCAAGCGTCAGCCCGGAAACACTGCGCGAACATGAGGCATGGGCGCGGAAGTATGGGGAGTGGCGCAAATAGAGTTCAAGATTGCCATCCGAACCCAGCGCGACCACCTAGTCCGACGCGTTTCGTCATATCCCAGCCTCAGATCGAATGATGCATCGCACGAATACATGTCGACTGCAGGGGTGACAGCATCGTTTCCGAAATATCCTTGAACTCTTTCATATAATACATGTATATAAGTACACATAGCCATGCTCTTATACCCGTGGTGTTGCCGAACAGATCCCAACCCATTAGACCGGGTGAGGCCGTATCAAGGATTCGTCCGATGTACAGAGGCGAGAGGACCTTCGGGAACCCGGGCGCGGTGCCTTATACAACCTCGTCGGGATTCGCCGCCTTGGTGATCGGCGCCTTTCTCGCCGCCCTCCTCTCGTCCTTGACCTTCTTATTCGCCTCATATTCCGCTATCCTCTCCTCCTGTGTCGGTACCGGGGGCCGCTGATCGATGGGAATCCCCGCGGGGGCGATGATGTGTTTGACGACGTGCCTCTTGTGGCGCGAGGTCCGCCAGCCGGGGGAGATAGCGACTACATCGCCGAGCCTGAGGGACGAATTCGGGTCGTGGACGAGATATTGCCTGGGATCCAAAAACCACTGTGCCGGGGGGGGGGGGGGAAGGGGCAACCGTTAACTCAACGACCGACGCGAGACGCATACCGGGACGTTAGAGCCATACCTTCTGCACTTGCGAGTTCCACTTCCTTCCGCCGACCCGGACCTTGACCGTCTTTTGCATGAGCCCGGCGGACACCACGACCCCGTGGAGCTCCCGCGTTACCCGCTTCGCGGCGCTGGTAAACGGGCTGAACAGCGTCATCGTCCGAATCGAGTACTCGTCCGATGGGTTGAGATGTGGCTGCCTTCGCACTGCGGGTGTCACGACGTGAAATTGGAGCACGATGGGTAAAATTCATGCGACAGGGCGTCTCTGCCGGGAATTAACCGTTGTACCTTGGCAAGAGGTGGCGTTTGGGTCCGTGTGAGCCACGGGTCCCGTCAGCTGTCTCGGTCTGTCGCCTGTTGGCTGATCCGGCTTCACGATGGATATCCTTGAACTTACCTGGCCTAAACACGGGACGTTGAGGGAAAAGGCGTCACATGACACACATATACTTGATGAGTTTTCAAATTAAATATCCGACCATAGCCATAGATTTGGGTTCCGCGGTATCGTATGGTACTGGTACTGAGCCCTTTCTTCGAGGGCCATTATCTAGCCGGTGCACACCCGAGTCCGTGCGTCGAAGTGGCCATTTGTGATGTACCCGAGCCTGTCTGGCACTTTGACTGAATCTGCCTAGCGCTCAGGGAGGGCGCTTCCAGAAGGGCGCCCAGAAGGCGATGCCTGCAGCTTGCAGTCGCGCGTCCAAAATCAAGCACGCCAGGTGACAAAGCCGCCTGCTTATAAAGGAAGGGTTCTCGAGCATCGACAGACAGGATAGTCGACGCATCACGGACCATCTTCAATAGTCGACATCATTCCCGGGTAGTATCACCCCTGTCCGTTCCCGCAGGACCCGGCAACATCCGAAAGCTCACCGTGGTTGTAGCATTGTTCGACTCCCGTGTACGTACCCGATAGCGCGGGGAGTGGTGCAACCCTTGAACGACCCTTGGGCGGGTATTCTTCGGGGCTCGGTGTGGTTGTGCATGAGAGAAAATTTCGGTGGGAACGAGCCACCCCACGACATTAGCTTTCGTCTTTCGATCTCATCCCAAGTTGAAGCCCCTTGTCTACACGATACAACGAAGCGCCTATGATATATCTGCCGTATATTCCGCCGTGGCACAATATTTTCCATCCCTCAACTTCCAACCACAACAGTTAATCATGTCTTCGGAGCACCGGACTGGAGCTAAGAGGCCACGTGAGTTTAACCCCGCCCCTGCCGTTGCCCCATACAGCCGACTGCCGCAAGAAGAGTGATGCCGGTCGCTCCTTCCTCTCCGAGGTTGGGCTGGGACAACAAGGGCCCAGCGTCTCTGTGTCGGGTAGCCAGGCACACCGCAGTCCGGGTTGCCCCTTCCTCGCACATCGCGACCTCCCAACCATGCCACGCTTGAGTCACGCCTCTGACGACTTCTCGACGATGACAGGTACTCAGTCTCTTCCCCCGCCCACGCTGCCCCAGCTCGTGGCCGAGCAGCACACGCCGATCCCTCCCAGCGACAAGGACACGAAGCGCCTAATAGTCGTCCTCTCCAATGCGAGTCTAGAGACGTACAAGGCGGCCCACGCCAGCACGGGCCGGAACGGGACCCACAAGGAGGAAAAGTACTCGCTGCTGAACAGTGACGAGCATATTGGTGTAATGCGGAAGATGAATCGGGATATCAGCGACGCCCGGCCGGACATTACACATCAGGTTTGGCGATCCCACCTTTGCGTGCCGAACCCGTCGCGCCATGAGCCACTTGCTATAGGGCGGTGCTAACGCGGGAGTCACAGTGCTTGTTGACTCTTATCGATTCCCCGATCAACAAGGCCGGCAGGCTGCAGATCTATATCCACACGGCCAAGGGCGTCCTAATTGAGGTGTCGCCCTCGGTGAGGATACCCAGGACATTCAAGAGATTCGCTGGCCTAATGGTGCAGCTGCTGCACCGGCTCTCCATCCGCTCGACGACGTCGCAGGAGAAGCTCCTCCGGGTCATCCCCAACCCGATCACTGATCATCTCCCGCCCAACTGCCGTAAAGTGACGCTCAGTTTCGACGCGCCGCTTGTCCGCGTGCGTGACTACATCGACTCGCTCAACCCCGAGGAGAGCTGCTGCGTGTTTGTTGGCGCCATGGCTCGTGGCGCCGACAACTTCGCTGACGAGATGGTGGACGAGAAGATCTCGATCAGCAACTTCAGCTTGTCGGCCAGCGTCGCGTGCAGCAAGTTCTGCCACGCGGCCGAGGACAGCTGGGACGTCATCTGAGGTCACTGTGTATCCACAGCGGCCACGCAGGTAGCCGGGACGGGATACTAACGGGCCAGGGTTGGCTGGGTCTGGGATCCGGGTGCCTTTCCGTTTCTGGCGGCGTTGAGTAAGCACCAAGGGCTGACTGACTTGCTTCGTTTCATATCAGGCACTCCATCTCACTCACCGTGGTTGGGGAATGAGGATCCGTCGGCCGGCTATTCAACATCGCCGCGCCAGACCTTTTATGGCCTTGGGCTGCCCCAGCCCCCGCGTCTAGCGCGTACCTCTGTTCGAAATCAAAGAAAGTGAAACCACAGAAAGCGTGCAGATACCAAATCCGCGCTGTTCAGAACTATTCAACATAGCTTGTGGCTCGCCCCCCTCGCGACAACCAATCCTCGGCCAGCGCCCGGGTCTCGGGCTGTCAGTGCCCTTTGACTGGCCGCCATCATGTCATATATGTCCAGTTTGGTCAGCCTGGACAGGTGCGAGGATCGTTCACAGCCCATCGCCTCCCATGCGCGTGTGATCGGGCGACAATCGGCGTGCCCAGAACCGCATGCAGACTCGCGCTACGTATCCAAACAACGCCCGACTCCGGGGCGGAAGCAAGTGTGTCGTAGGCGTGACAAATTCCGCATCTTCAGCAGCTTGCATAGACTAGTGGCGTCATGTAAATGGGAGAGGGGAGCTGGCCTGTGACTGAAAGCCGAAGCGCTCACGTGTTCCACCTTGTAGCCAGATGTTCGTTTCGTTCAAACCCCGCAGCCCCTCGTCGCCCATCTAATCAGAGGAGACACAAGTCTGCACGAACAACCGGGCTTCGTATCGATAGACCGGTATGCGAGCCGAGCTCAGCGTCGCTCTACGCCCCGCGCCCAGATATCCTTGGCCACGCTTCCCCAACCAGTGGGGACGCGGCCCTCACTAACTCGTCCGCGACCTACGCGGTCGCCCGGGCTGTAGGTTCCCGGAAACGGAATACCAGCCCCGCTCTTGGGCAGCTAGCTAATCGCGGGCTGGGGGGCGGTGGGGGGACTTGCGTGTCTGGCAAATCTCGGACCTGTAGCAATGCCCAAGGCGAGGCGCGAGGAATCGGAGGGGCTGGCGTGCGACACTCTGCTGCTTCGCACGCCCCGCGATGACCGCTGCATAGCCAGCTAATACGATACGTATCGATATGCATCGCACACTGACACTGGCATCGACTCACGTGCTGTCCACTGAATCCCGTGGCCCTGGCCCGACGAGCCCCTCTCCGCCTCTTCCACCGCTTTTTCGCGTAGCTTCGCGAGACGCCATTGGGCATGCCGCTCCACTCCTGTACACCTCACACGTCGACGGCTGCCCACTCCGTCGACCAACCTCCTAGATGGGGCAACGGGGCGGCATGCGCCATGTGGCCGCACCGAACTCGAACCAAGCAACGTATGGTCCCGTCTAGCTCCAATATAGGCAATTGCCCGCTGCAGAAGTGTATATATGTCGGGCTGGCTTGCCCCGTGTAGACCGTTTTCTCCTCATCCGACGTTGGCATTGCCTTTTACTGTCGCCTTCCTACCACCCAGGCCTGCTTCGAAAGTGCAACTTGTGCGTTCCGCCTTTGGTCTCTAGGCAAGCAAATAGTCTACCCGCCGGGGCAACAAGGCAACATAACACTCTCGGAGCCCAATACTACCAACCTCACAACACTCGGAGAGATACGCCATGTCGCTCGCGAGTCTCGAACGCCGCCATTCGGAGGGCTCGACCCCCGGCTCCGTCGCTAGCGGGGCCGTGGCGCCGCGCGTCCCGCATTCCATTTCCTCCCGCAGCTCCCACGGCGCCAGCTGCGACGATCGCCCCCCGCTGCTCCGGCGGACCGTCACCACCACGACCACGACCACCTACGAGCGGAGACCCTCGGCGTCGGACCAGAGCGATGGCGGGAGCGGGGTTGCCAGCGCCGTCGCGGGTCTGATCGGCGCCGCGGTCGGGATGGGCGTGGGCGCCGCGCTCACTTACAACTCGATGAAGGACGAGGGTGCCCGCGCCGCGCCGCCCGAGCACAACCCCCGCCTGCTCCCGCCCATGTCCTCCCGTGGTCCCGGGTCGGAGCACGGCAGCTGGGTCGAGGTGGACCGGGCCACGGAGTACCCCGGCCAGTACCGGGCGCTGACCGAGGCCCCGCCAAACCCCCATTACCTTACCAACTACGCGTTCACCGGGGCCCCCTCTGTCGCCCGGAGTTCGGCCAGCGCACGACCCCGGACTGTCGTCTCCGCCGCGCAGGGGCCCCTGCTCCTGACCGCTGAGGAGCACCGAAGCCAGGTTGGCAGCCAGTGCGGTGGGTCTCGAGTCAGCGACGCGTACCGCTCCGCCGCCGACGGAGACGCGGCCACTCGCGTGTCGACGCGGAGTCGCGCATCCGGGGCCACGGCCCGGCCGCCGGCCCCCTCCCAGGTTGGGAGCCAGCACAGCGCCGCGCGGAGGAGCAGTGCGAGCCGCCATACCGCCGACATGGACTCGGCGAGCTACGTCTCGGCGCGGAGCCACAGGTCGGGCGCCCCCTCAAGGCATTCCGGCGCCCCGGCCCCGTCCGCCCATGGGTCGGTCGCCAGGAGCATGGCTGGTAGCACCGCGTCGGCGTCGACGATGAAGGCACCTACCGTGGTCCGAACCGCCGCGCCGTCGGAGGGCGGCCGGAGAGGGAGCGTGGTCTCGGCCCGCAACGTGCCGCTCCCCAGGAGCACCGTCGGGAGCACCCACTCGTCCAAGTGGGACGACCTCGAGAGCATTGCCCCGGACGACAGTATCAGTTGCGTGGACTTGCCCCGCTCGAGGGCGGGCTGTTAGGGGCGGACTTCTTTCTTCCGGCGGACTGGATGGGACGCAAGACTGTCACTTCATTTCTCGTGCGTTTCCTTACTATTGCGGTGTAACACAGCTACACCGTTGTGGGTTGCTACTTTGTTTTAATATGCGAACAGCTATAGATAAAAAATATGTATGAGTTCAGAATTTACTTGCCCTGCTGCTCAGACAACGCTTGTTGCCGTCCAGGTGTGTATATAGGACTGGGGGACTGGGTTTAAGAAGGAGACATGATAGTGAAGCCGGCTCCAGTGCGAGTAAGCGGGAAGCTCGACGTATCTCCATTCGCTCGGAGAGCTCCGATGTTCGGACCAGTCAACTTGGGGCGCTCTTCGACCGTCCGCGTCGAGCGAGCAGGACCGAAACCCACTCTGCCGCCGTGCAAGCGTGTATCCTAACTGGCATAAGTGGAGTCACCACACCATCGCCCCCGGCCAAGCCACAGGGGAACGGCAGCAGTGAATCACCGACGCCGGTCTCTATCCCCTTCCCCTCCTCACCCCCACGCGCTACCTGCGATTTTTATAACCCCGCCATTCCAGCACGACCGCCGACGCGACACATGCTCGACGCCACTTGGATTTCGATCACCCCCTCGCTCTCGCCAGGATCTAACCCGTCTTGTCGCCGCGACCACGACACTCCACACGGTTCACAATGCCCTCGTTCCAGCTGGGGGAGTCGATCCCTCCGGATACTGACCATGTAATTCTCACGATGCCCTCCCTCCCCAGCGTACCCGGGCCAATGTGCCACAGATGACGGGCATGAATGAGTGGACCGACTGACAGCACACTTACTAGGCCGTCAGCGTGTCGCTGCCTTCCTGGAAGGCAAACGTTGGATACGAGGAGGGGGAGAAGTCTGTTATTTCCAAGATGGTAACTGGCTATCCAAGGTAACTAGCTCCGTCCACGCCTACCCGTCCCCCTTCGATTGTACCCCGCAAGCCCTCCCGGCCCAAGAATGCCGGCTCACCGGACCCCAGGTTCTTCATCCACAAGTCGATCGCTGCCTTCGCCGATGACATAGTTGCGAAGCACGGTCGCGCCGGGCAGGTCGCCATCCTGTTTCCCAACGCCCGAGTCGCAAGACAGTGCCTCGACTATATCCGAGCCGGATTCGACGAGTCGATACGCTTGTCCGACCTGACCGTTGTTGACCTGGGTCTCGCGCCCGGCTGCGCCTCGGTAGGCTTCCTGGCCTCGCTGTCCCCAACGGTCTCCGCCGTGATTTGCACCCAGGAGTTGTTCTCCCTGGGGAAGCAATACTGGCAACACACCGGAGACGGCATCTCAAGTCGCCGCGCCGAGTTCTGCCACGAGCTGTACAGCCAAGACCTGCTCGTCCCTGTGTCTACGGCGGCGCCCCCCGCGCCCTCGCAGACGCATACCAAGACCTGCCGGGCACCGAGGAGATACCACCGGCCCGACTGCGTGAGCGCGACGCCCGCGCCGAAGACCCAGCGGACGCCCAGCATCCCGGATGAGGACGCGTCCCAGGAGTGGCCGCGCTTCCTTGAGGAGCGCTTCGGGCGTAATCTGGACCTCTCGCTCGTCCGGCGGGCCAAGTCCGCCATCAAAAGGAGGATAGCAGGCGCGGTGGCAGCGGAGGTCGACTCGGGCGCCCCCGACGGGCAGCAGACGATGGCGGCGAACACCAGAGGGGTTAAGAATCTCGAGGAGGGCGACGTCTATCTGTTCCCCTGCGGCATGAACGCCATCTTCAACGTCCACAGGGCGCTGATGGATGTCCGCGAGCCCCGGAAGAGCGTCCTCCTCGGCTTCCCGTACGTCGACACCCTCAAGATCCTGGAGAAATTCGGTCCGGGGTGCGTGTTCTACGGCCACGCGTCGGATGAGGAGCTGGATCAGCTCGAAGAGCGCCTGCGAGGCGGCGAGCGATTCACGGCCCTGTTCTGCGAGTTCCCGGGCAACCCGCTCTTGGGGTGCCCCGATATCCGTCGCATCCGCCGCCTCGCCGATGAGTACGACTTCTTCGTCGTGGTAGACGAGACGATCGGCACTTTCGCCAACATCAACGTGCTACCCTTCGCGGACGTGGTCGTGAGTAGCCTAACCAAGATCTTCTCCGGGGATTGCAACGTTATGGGCGGGAGCGCCATCCTAAACCCGAACCGGTGCCATTATAGGGCGCTAAAGGCCTCGGTCGAGAAGACGTTCGAGGACACGTACTGGCCGGAGGACGTTGTGTTCATGGAGAGGAATAGCCGTGACTTCCAGGCTAGGATCGACAGGACCAACGCAAACTCCGAGATGTTGTGCGACATCCTGGAGGGGCACCCGACTGTCAAGCGTGTCTACTACCCCAAGCTCGTCGCCTCGAGGCCCAACTACGACGTCTGCAAGCTGCCAAGCGGCGGCTACGGCGGCCTGTTCTCTATAAAATTCCGGTCGAAAAATCAGGCCATCGCGTTCTTCGACGCGCTGGACACGGCCAAGGGCCCGAGCCTGGGGACCAACTTCACCTTGACTTGTCCGTATGTGCTAATCGCCCATTATTATGAACTCGAGTGGGCTGCCCAGTTCGGCGTGGATGCCGACCTTATCCGCGTCAGTGTCGGCCTGGAGGAACCGGAGACTTTGTCGCGCGTCTTCGGGCACGCCTTGGAAGTTGCGAGTAAGGCGCCGGCAGAATGAGAGGGCAATACGCCTCGGTATGGCCGGCATGCCAAGGGGACGAGGGGCCGACCAGCCAGTTCTACCGTAGATTTTACGGCGGCACAGCGGGATACCTCGCCCAGAGCTTTGACGGAACCCCGGATGAGCCTGGTCTCTCACATGATGGTACACTCGGCGTGCTGGTAGTTGGGCCCGTATAGCTCTATGCCCCGCTCCATGTCGTTGGCCTTCTGCTTCTCCTTGGTCTCTCTCGGGAAGTACTTTTTCATGAACCTCTGAAGCTTGGGGTCGAGGTTGTCTGCGTCGTGTCAGTTGCGTGACCGGGGTGGGTGCCGCGCGACTCGGGTCTGCATACCTGGCGTTGCGGTCATTACCGTGTCAGATCTGCAGAGTGGGCAGTGTTTCTCGCGGCGACGCTGCAGCTTCACCACGCACCGGATACAGAAGACATGGTGGCAGGAGAGGCGTATGGGTCTGTAGGCAATCGAGAAGCAGACAGGGCATAGGTAGTCGGCCACTTGAGGCACAACAGAGACCAGTTCAGTTGACATCTGCGCGCATATGTCCTTGGCGAGAGCCCCCGCAAGGAGCTTCCCCGACATGGCGGTATCGGGAAAGGTCTTGGCTACGGCAAGTGACGTCCTCTTGTCGAATTCTACCCAAGTGATCAGTATTTACAAACACCCGCAAGAACGGAGGCGGTCCCCTCGGCGACTCTTGCTTACTCTTGAGAATCTTGGTGACTGCTATCTTGTTGATCTCCTGGAAATGCAGGTTCCGCAGTAGGTCCACGTTCAACTGGAGGAACCGGTTGAGGGCCACCCGACTCTCGGCTAGCCGAAAACCGCGGCCGAGGCGCAGTCTCTCCATCTCGGATCTGAACCACGTCAGGTTCTTGGCGGCGAGCCCGTTGTTCCTGTATCCGTGATCCTCCTCGCGCGTCGAGAAAAAAACGCCGGCATCGAGGTAGAGCCCGAATATGGCACGCCACTGCTCGAGGTCATTCTTCGCTAGATGCGAAGGTTTCGACAGCCGGGTGATATCGTGGCCAAGGGCAACAATCTCCGAGCTCATGGACCGCTCCTGAGTGGCCTGAAGGCTATCCAGCTTGATGACATTATTTAGGAGGATGTTGAAGAACTCCCCGTCGTAGATGAGGGGCACCTCGAAGTGACTATAGTCGTTCCCCTCAGAGTCTTCCGAGCCGGCCGCGAACGACCCGGTACGGCCGAGCTCCGGCTGGGATGAACCGGAGGCACTTCGTGGCCGCACGTCGACGGGCAAGTCATGGCTCGTTGCAAGAGTTTTGAGAAATGTTCTGGTTTCCGGCGATAGGGATGCATCGACGAGGACATCGTCTCGGGTATGTATATTGACGATAAGCTGCGGGCGCAAGGTGTGGGGGTTAGTCGCTAGAGGGTGGTTAGCTCCGTGAACAACTCTCGACTCGTGCGACTGGACGGCCACGGCCGGGGGAGTCAGTACCGTCAAGTTTGTAGTTAAGTAGGACCGGCGATCCGGGGCCAGGCTCCATCAGGACGGAGAGTGTGTCGGGCCCGAGGCCCAGATCGCTCAGCTCCTTCTGCACCTTCTTGAGGCACTTCTTGAGGCGCCCGTACGGTATTGCGACGTCGACCCATTGTGACGGGAAGCCTGCACCAGAAGCCCGTCAGCTACGCGCTCAACCCACCCCGGCATTATCCGGCTGCACGCCGGGGACCGACCTTGATGCTTAAGCTCACTACGGAAGGTGTGGGCGTATTTCATGGCGGGCGGTCCGTGACTATGTTGGCAAGTAGAAATGCAGCGACAACCGTAAGGGCATGCGCGCGAGCCGGCATAATATACATGAATGTGGGAGCCGCTTCTCTTGGCAGTTGTGACAGGACCGGCTATCGGAGGCATTGTCGTATTATCACATTGCCACATGGACGTTGGAAGAGACGAAGTTAGCGCCCCGGGATTATGTAACCGGCCCCCGGCGCACCAATACACCGGCTCCAAAACGCAGCGCTTCGATCCCAGTCGCACATACTTTGTTGGTCGGAAGTATCCTCTACTTTGACGGAATCCTCTACGTGCTTGTAATCCGAAAAAGCGGCCGAATTCGTCCGCATAGAGCAATAGGCCGAACGATCGAATCTGCGCGCCATGGGCGGCCAGCAGTCGTCTGCCAGCGGTGGTGGGGGCGGGGGCGGGGGCGGGGGAGGCGCCGTCGGGAAGACCTGCTATTACGAGCTCCTGGGAGTAGACCAGGTGGCCTCGAGTGACGAGTGAGTGCATGTATCTCGGTATGTGGCCCGGCCGCTGGCCGTACTGACGCCGAGCCAGGATTCGGAAGGCATACCGAAGAAGAGCCCTCGAGCTCCATCCCGACAAGAATATAACCGACGTAGAGAATGCAACGCAACGGTTCGCCCAGGTGCAGACTGCCTACGATGTCCTGTCCGACCCTCAGGAGCGTGCCTGGTACGACTCACACCGAGATGCTATCCTGCAGAACCGAGAGGTGGATGACTTCAACCAGGATCCGTCCTATTTCCGCAACGTTCGGATTACGTCTGCCGAAGACATAAGCTCCCTCGTCGGCCGCTTCAACGCGACCGTGCCCTTCACGGACGAGCCCACCGGCTTCTTTGGCAGTCTGAGGGAGTTCTTTCACCAACTCGCCGCCGAGGAGACCGCGCTGGGTGATCATGGTGACAGGGACCCCGTGTCGTATCCGGCCTTCGGCGACTCGACGTCTGACTATGACGCCGTCGTCAGACCGTTCTACAGCGGGTGGGCCGGCTTCTCCACGCGGAAGACCTTCTCCTGGAAAGATAAATATCGACTTCCCGAGGCGCCTGACCGACGGGTGCGTCGTCTGATGGAGAAGGAAAACCGGAAATGCCGCGACGACGCAATACGGGAGTTTAATGACGCCGTCAGGTTCTTAGTTAGCTTCTCGAGGAAGCGGGATCCTCGCTACCTCCCAAATACGCAAACCGACTCAGATCGTCAAAAGGCCCTGCGCAGCACCGTAGCCGCGCAGGCGGCGAGATCACGGGCGGCGAATCAAGAAAAGCACTTTGACTCCATCGTGGCGGATTGGGTCGAGGCTGGCCGCGACGACGAGCCCCTCGACGGCACGTCCGAGAGCGAAGAAGAAACTCACATGGAGGAGATTGAGTGTGTAGTGTGCAAGAAGGTTTTCAAGAGCGAGAACCAGTATCAGGCCCACGAGAGGAGCAAGAAGCATATCAAGGCCGTAGAAAAGCTGCGCCGTGAGATGAGGCGGGAAAACAAGGATTTGGATCTCGAGAGCAGCGCCTACCAGCCTGTCTCGGTTGGTCCGCAGGAGTCCGCATCCTCACGAGAACCTTCCGTTGCCATGGAGCCACCAAACACCCCGTTGCGGAAGGTGAGCTCTGGTTCATACCGACGCGCAGACGCCGCCATGGAAGCGGACGAAGGCGCGTTGGAACAAGGAAATCTTCCCTCAGAGCCGCAAGGTGGTCTTCCGCAACTAGAGATGCCCGTTTCCCCCGGCGAGCAGTTTTCACCACCGTCGGCGCAGGATTTGGGTGCCGATTCGGATAGTAATGCCTCCAATGCCATCTCCTCCCTGACCCTCGACACAGGTAAGGCCCAGAGCTCAAAGATGGGAAAGGCGAAAGCACGGAGAGCGAAGAAGGCGGCCCGTCAAATTGCCCCTGGCGCGGCGATGAACTCTGTGAGTCCACCAGTCAGGACCCATACTCTCGGCGCTAACAGGTTGTTCCGTAGGAATTGACGTGTCAAGTCTGCCACGAAGGTTTTACTTCTCGGTCCAAACTATTCGCCCATATCCGGGAGAAAAAGCACGCCGCGCTACGTCAGCAAGTACCGCACGGGACCGCGAAGAAATCGAAGCGCAATGGAAACGGCTAGACCGCGCTCCCATCCGCCCGCACCGAATAACAGCCCTACATTATATATGTATCTGAGCTGCGGGGCATACTGCCCGTGAACGCCGACCGCATTCTAAGGCTGCCAGCGGGGATACCCACGGGCTTCGACCTCTACGTAGTATTCGAAACCACAACCCCGTCGCCCTCCTCCTCTTCGTCGTCGCTCAGCGCCTCTACCTCATCGACCAACCCGCCGGGGCCCGAACCGGCACTCGACACGGCGGCACGGTCCGTGACCGAGATGACGGCCTTCCCCTGCACATGTTTGATTGATCTCCTCCACTCCGTCCATTCGTCTCTACTCCTGATAAGGAAGCCGATCAACATGCTCGGGTCTATCTCACTGAGATGTAACCTACGGAGTCTTCTGGTGTGGCACGAATCCACTTCCTCGTCCGTGCATGATAGTGAGTCGGCGTGGTAGGGCAGGGAGGGCCGCGTGTGGTGGGGGTCAAGGTAGAAGAGGAAATTGGCCTGCGCCCCTATGAAGTAGTGGGACGATGCCGGCCGGCCCCTTTCCAGTGTGCGTCAGCTTGGGAGCAGGCGGGGAGTTGGCGAGTCACGTACCCAGCAATGCCCACGGACTGTGGTAGCTGAAGAGTGGCAACGAGAGCTTCCCAATACACCTGGGTGATCTTGTCGATGCCCAGTCTCGTGCCTACCAGAATAAGAGTTGGATGAAACGGTTCTCCGTCTGGCTGTGCAACACTCAAGAATTCATCCTCGTAAATGTCGGGCCCGTCGCCAGTCGAATAGACGCGAAGGTCCGGCTCGTGTTCATTCACCAATGCCCTGTGGGTGATCGTTAGACGTCTTTCCCTTATGCGAGATGAGTCCGTACGGCGTACCGAATGCATTGCGCCGTGGCTGATGGCCCGAACCACTCGCCGGGGTATTTCCCACAGAACTGAGCCCCATGTGCGACAAAGTTATGTATCGAATACGGCGCCCTGCGGTCGTCTGCGAACATGGAAATGATCTCCTTCTCCTCAGCGCTCTTCTGACCTCGCCTCCAGTCTGCGAAGGAGCAAACAGTTAGTGTGTGGTAGGAGTCCGCCTCGCGGTGGGACATTACCTCGGCCTAAGCGGTGGATGGATATCGTGTTAGCAAGCAGGCTCTGGCCGGATCTGATCATGCAGCCCCAGCCGCTATCGGATGAAAATCCCCCTTGGTCTACCAGCTGACTCTTCACTCTCATCTGGAATGAGAGGGCCGACAGGGAGCCTGGGTCCGAGGACTTTGGAATAGGTTCAAAGTCGGAGCGATATGTCATCCAGAGCTTGGACTCAAAGTCGTCTAAGAAAGCTGCCGGCCACCCTCCATGACTTCCAACCTCGCGCTGATCTGACGATGGGGGGGTGGCTGTGTGTTCTGAGTCCGATGCAGGCTCATAAACGCTCGCGGGAATGTCGGTGTCCGGCTGTGTCTGTGGGATAGGACGCAGCACTGGGGTGGGCGGGGCTGGTGGCGGCGACGGACGTGGCGGATCGTGGGGGGGTTTCTCGTCAGCTAGGGTATACGGCCGGCCAAGGCACCAGACGGGTTGGTCGAGAGCTACATCGTTCGTCGGCTCGGGATCCCAGAACATCTGGACGATGCGCTTGTACCTGCCGAAGTCGACGGTCGCCATGTGGGGTGGCTCGTCGGATCTCCGCGATCGTGACCCAAGCAATGAAATAGGATTACAATGCGGCACCCGGTGCGTCTGTAAGCGTACTTCGTGCCGGATTTAAAAACTCATTAGAGATGGATAAAACTCAAGAAGTGATGGTCATAGGGGCAGGCAGGGAGGTCCGATGACAGAACAAAAGATCAGGTGCAGCGGCCGAACCCCCGGGTCGATGATGCATGCAGCTGGGGCTTATCGATAAGAGCTCGGCCGAACCCCACGTTGACTGGCCCTCTGCAAACACGCCCCAAAAGCGTGATCGTCCGACAGTGTGCGGCAGCCTCAATACACTGATCAGCCACCGCTAACGACGACAGTGGCGGGCCAGACAAAACATCTTATAGTCATGGATTGCTGAACTATCGTATCACCCAGTCCATAGTCCCTTCCCAAACCTGGACTCTCTTCGCTCAAAATCGAGGCATGCAAACCGGCATCCAGGGGCTAAGCTTATGACTAATCGCCGCCACTCGCTCTCGCTCAACCCTCTTGCATGGGAGGTTTAAAATTTCATTATCACAACCCAAACAGCCAAGTACACTCCTGGTTGATTCTGCCAGGTAATCTGTACGAGCTATAAGCCCATGAGGTACCCACGTGGCTTTAGCCTCAGGGAGGAGGCGTTGCAGACCTCCAGGACACGGTCACACTGGAGCTCTGAGAGCAGGCTGCGGGGAAACCCGGTCGTGTTCACAAGCTCTGGCGCCGAGAATTCACTTCAAGATGTCCAACAAGCCGCCCCCACGACCAAGACGACCAGTGGTGGGTTGAGCGGGCCTGAGCCGCCCCGACCCCCGCCAGCAGACCCGCAGAGTACACACGAGTCACGGTCCGATGCTTCGCCGGACAGTCCGGCGCCATGTCACCGACCAGACTCTGTTCGCGACATTTCCGATGCGCCGTGCGAACCAGAGACACCGTTACCTCTTCGCGAAATTGGAGACAAGGAGCGTCCATCCTCGCGGGCGTCATCATGTGCCAGCGACGAAGTGGTCATCCTTTTCACCGGAAGGAACAATGCCCGGGCAAAGTCCGATGTACCGCAGGTGCCAGTGAGCGAGGGGATGCGGGTGCTCGAAATGCAGGCCTTTAAGACGCAGAGCGACGAGACGCAGGTGCTGGAGACGCAGAAGGAGGTGCAGGTGCTCGAGCAGCACACCATGATGGAAACAAGTCAAAGCGCCCTTCCACTCCCTGGGGATGGTCCACTATCCGGCTCTACAAACGAGGGTAACCAAAGCTCCGATGGTGCTGAGGATGGGGTGGCCGAGGAAGATGAAAGTACTGCTGCGGACAGGGGCGCCGGTGATAACAAAGGCGCTGAGAATGATGACGGCCCCGGCGATGACGGAGGCGATGAGGACATCTCTGATTACCTGGCGAACTTGCTGGCGAGCGGGGAGCACCTCATGGCGGAGCAATTCAGTCTCCGCGACCTGGGCGACTCCGACGATGACATATACATGTCGGGCTACATCTCGTACGACTCCGATACCGACTTTGGACCCGCCGTCAACTGGAGCACCAGCCGGAAGAAAAAGCGCGGCGGCAAGCACGCAAAGAGCTTGCAATCTCGACAGAAGGGATCTACGCCACCCAAGCCCCACGACTTGTTCACTCGTTACCCCTCGGGGATGACCAAGGACCAAGTCGTTGAGGAGCTGCAGCGATTCCTCCTCTCGTCCGACGAGCAGTGAGTGCATTTCCCGAGGGCGTGCTACTCGAGACCCGAGAGAATAGGCTGACCAGAGAACCTGAACAGGCTCACGTTTCCTCCGCTGAGTAAAGTGTTCCGTAAGATGCTCCATGAAATGGCAAACAACCTGCGGTTGAAGTCTAAGTCGGTCGGGAAAGGGGATACTCGGCGGCCCGTTCTCTATCGAACAAAGGCAACGCCCCTTTTCGATACCGGTTCGTTTGCTGCGGTGACAAGCAAGATAACGCGTCGCTACTGGGCCCCCAGGTCCGGAAAGGCCGGGGCAAAGCGCCAGAAAGCTGGCGGCGCTGGCTTCACCGGCTACAAAGATGGCGAGATCGTGGGGTCCGGCGTACCCGAGTTGGGCGCGGAGAACCGCGGGCGGGCGATGCTAGAAAAGATGGGCTGGAGCACGGGGATGGCCCTCGGGACCATGAACACTGGCATCCTGCAACCAGTTTCCCAGGTCGTGAAGCGGAGCAAGGCGGGGCTGGGACAGGAGTAGAAACCGTAGATATCGCATAGGCGGCGCTGGGCGCAAGAATTGACAAACTTAATCATTTGACCGAATCCTTATTCTCGGAAGGTGTATTGTACAACCGCAAACCCCGTTACCCGTGAGAAGACATTGCCCCTTAAAAAACAAGAACCATCCGTAACGCATTAAAGACACCGAAAGGAGAATGGGGGCGATCCACCCCATCCATAGTCCTGACACCCGATGCCAAGCAACAAAACCCATATGCCCGAAAAACCCGAAAAGACGCGTGGAAAGAAAGCAGGAAATTATTTAGTCGACGACGAGTACTTGGTGACGGCCTTGGTGCCCTCAGACACGGCGTGCTTGGCAAGCTCACCCGGGAGGATCAGGCGGACGCTGTGACTGCGGTTAGACGCCACCGACAAACGCGCGGAACGGGGTGACTCACGAGGTCTGGATTTCCCGGGAGGAAATGGTCGACTTCTTGTTGTACGCCGCCAGCTTGGAGGCCTCGGTCGCGACACGCTCGAAAATGTCTGCAACGAATCAGAAACAAGTTTGGCTCGGATGAGGTGTGGAAGACAAACCGTTGACGAAGGAGTTGAGGATCGACATGGCACGGTTCGAGATTCCAGTGTCGGGGTGGACCTGCTTCAGGACTGGAAACGGCCGTCAGCGACGCGTACTTTCGGTCTCTCACTGGATTGACAAACCCTTGTAGATATAGGAGGAGTAGGTCTCCTTCCGCGCCTTGGTGCGCTTCTTCTTCTCGCCGGTGGCGGCGGTTTTCTTGCCGGCATCCTTCTTCTCCGGGGCCTTAGAGGCAACGGCGGGGGCCTTGGAGGCGGGCTTCTTGTCGGCTTTGGGAGGCATTGTGGAATACGAAAATGCTGCGTGCTGAAAATGCGATTTTGTGTTGGGTTCGAGGATGGATACCTTAGTGTGGAGGGCCGTATGGGGAGTGGAAAAGATGAAGTTGGGAAGTGATCGTGATGGAGGTTCGGGGGGCGCTGCACCTTTTTGTAGGTGGACGCGCCCAGTACTGATTCGGCGGAGAGCTACGCTAGGCGGGCGATAAATACAGTAGTACATGATCCGCAAATGAGAACGCACAGAAATTTTGGGTACCCAAGCTCCAGCCGCGTTCTGGCGGGCGAGCTCCTACCCTGTCCCGCACAAGCCACATCATAACATTTCCCAAACGGGAAATTTCTGGGGCATCCCTCCCGCGACGCGTCCCAGATGAGCTGGGGACGTGTAGTGAGCGGCTCAAACCTGCAGCCAGGAACGCGTCCGCTCCACTCTTGGCAGTTTGTACCCGGCGTCCTAGCCACAGGAGAAGCCGCGACGGCTCGATCCAGAGGCCGGAGGGACCGTGACACGCTGATTAGGACACTGCAGCGGCCTGCAGGTGATTGTCAGCGTCCGCCCCGTCGAGATTGAGCATGCAAGTACCTGAGCTGATGAAGCGCGAGTGAGCCCGCGCCACAGGTGGCTGTGGCCGCTCCACGTGTTCCCCAGATCCAAGCATGAGCCCATAATTAATTCGATTCCGGGCGATAATTAGCCACTGGAGAGACCTGGATTGTCTACTGGGGCGCGCCTGCCCGCCATATTTCTGTTTATCGGGGAGGGGGTGCAAGAGATTTCCGTTTACGGACTAGCGCGCTTCCCCGATGCGCCAGTGATCCGTGTATGTCCCGACACCAACGCGAAAAGTACTTAACTCTTCTCTCCCCCAGAAAGCGACCTGCACTCTTCCCCATCACCACTCCTGATATTTGACATTCGCCCCGATTGACCAAGCATCACCGTTGCACCACTCATCTGTACTCGCATTAAAAGTTTATTTAACGTCAAACCCCCATCAACCCACGATCAAAATGACCGGAGGCGGCAAGTCTGGTGGCAAGGCCAGCGGCTCGAAGAGCGCGCAGTCGTAAGTTCCCTGTTGACACCCGCCGTGTGAACGCGTTCTCACCATCAATCCAGCCGTTCGTCCAAGGCCGGCCTCGCCTTCCCCGTTGGCCGTGTCCACCGTCTCCTACGGAAGGGCAACTACGCCCAACGTGTTGGTGCCGGCGCGCCCGTCTACCTCGCAGCGGTTCTCGAGTACCTGGCGGCCGAGATTCTTGAGTTGGCCGGCAACGCCGCTCGCGACAACAAGAAGACCCGTATCATCCCCCGTCACCTTCAGCTCGCCATCCGGAACGATGAGGAGCTGAACAAGCTTCTGGGTCACGTCACCATCGCGCAAGGCGGTGTCCTCCCCAACATCCACCAGAGTACGTCTCTTTCCCCCCTATACTATGCTTTTCCGTCGTCTAACTGTCTTCAGACCTTCTTCCCAAGAAGACTGGCAAGGGTGCGGCGAAGGGTGGCAGCAGCCAACTTCTTTAGATTCCTAGTTCACGACTTGTTTCTCTGTTTTCTTGTTTCACGGCTGGTTGATTGTTTCGGGTTTGGAATTTGGGGTCATACGGTTCTGGGCTCTGGGCTGCTTTTACGTTTCGGTGTACAATAATGCACATGGCTAGGGTCATGAATGAAATCTTCTCATGAGCAAACTCGTACTTGAACTTGTGAACGCATCTCTGAACGCAGTTTGGAGCTTGGTTTATATTCGGCTCTGGTATACCATCTATGAGAAGGGGTCACGCTAGTGTTACAGCATTTCAGAATTTCTCGGGACGGGGAGCTTCGCCGGGCATTAGCAACCCACAATTGATTTTGGGTTAGGACTGGACTTACGATCGAGATACGGCGCTGGCATGTTTCGCTCGTAGCTCGTTCCTGGAATGATTGTTAGAACCAACCCGACAGCAGCGGCTCTCCGGCAGTGGCAACTTACCGCCAGGCGCATGTGGCGGGATGTAAGGCTCCGGGTGCTTCCACTCGTCAAGGAGCTTCTCGGTGGCGGAAAGGAGGGCCTATCGAAGATCAGTCTCCGTCAGGTAAACCGGCGTGGTGGGCGGCGCGTACTCGCTGCTGACGGGCGTTGGTCACGTTCCGGTTCGCCTCGAAGAGGGACCGGATGTAGAGCGCCTGGCCTCTCCAGACGGAGCGGTGCACCGCCCAGTCGAGAGAGAGCTTCAGCGCCCTGCGGTACAGGGACCTGAACAAGTCGTTCGACGTCAGCTTCGGATCGGTCGCGTTGTGGGAGTTGCGGTCGCGTACAAAGCCGCCTTTTTGCTGGACATGATAAAGATGGCGACGGTCCGTCGCGTGTCGCCTTCTTTGCTTGCGAAGGCCAAGGGTGAGCTAGTGAGTCGCGCGCGTTGACGGAGGCTCTGGTTGGAAGGAATCGGCCCTGTTGGTTGACTTTTGATGAATTTCTGGCGAGGAGACGGAGCTCTGGAAGAGTGACGTCCTAAGGCATCAACACTATTACTAGTGGTGTGTTTTAATTGGTCAATCGCCCGTGCCCTTTTGCCCGAGGTTGTAGCCGTCCTGCGTGCATGGACAGGTACGTCAATGTCGACTCGGAGCTCAACTCGGATTTTCCTCATAAGCAGCCGACGGATCCGTCTCTCGTCAATTCACCCGAGCATCGTTTGCAGCGTCGCCATCCGTGCCATCGAAACAGCCTCCCTCCTCAACATAGCCGCACCCCCTTACCTGTTCGTCCGAAAATGCTTGCACGGAGCCTCCTTCGCGCGGCCAGCCTCGTGCACCCGCACCAGGCTCGCCGCCTCCCGCAGTCCCTGCCCGTCATGATGCGCCAGGCGCGGAACTACGCCGCCGGTGTCACGGTCAAGGTTCCCCAGATGGCCGAGTCTATCTCCGAGGGGACGTTAAAACAGTTCACCAAGCAGGTGGGCGAGTTCGTCGAGCAGGATGAGGAGATCGCTACGATCGAAACGGACAAGGTCAGCGCCGTCGCTCGCTCCGACTTGCCATTGCAGCTGCTAACTGTACGCTGCAGATCGACGTTGCCGTCAACGCTCCCGAGGCCGGCACCCTAACGGAACTCCTCGTTAACGAGGAGGACACCGTCACCGTTGGCCAGGACCTCGCTCGCATAGAACCCGGGGCCGCGCCCGAGGGCGGTGCTGAAAAGGCCGCCCCCAAGGTAGAGGAGGGAGAGTCGAAGTCTGAGCAGAAACCCTCCGCCCCTCAGGCGGAATCCGCCCCCAAGCCCGAGAAGTCCGACAGCGCGCCCAAGCAGGCGGAACCCGCGCCGGCGCCCACGTCCACCCCCAAGCCCGAGGCCGCGAAGCCTCAGCCCTCGGCCCCCTCGCCGCCATCTGGCGCCGCCAGCTCTGAGGGCCTCCAGTTCAGCCGCGAGGAACGCCGCGTAGGTCACCCGTGAAACCTGTTGTCCGCTCTCGTCTAACACTGATTAGGTTAAAATGAACCGCATGAGGCTACGCATCGCCGAGCGCCTGAAGCAGTCCCAGAACACGGCCGCGTCACTCACGACGTTCAACGAGGTCGACATGAGTTCGGTCATGGACTTCCGGAAGCTCTACAAGGACGATGTCCTGAAGAAGACGGGCGTGAAGTTCGGGTTCATGGGCGCCTTCGCCCGCGCCTGCGTCATGGCGATGCGCGACATCCCCGCCGTCAACGCGTCAATCGAGGGGCCGGACGGCGGCGACACTATCGTCTACCGTGACTACGTCGACATCAGCGTTGCCGTCGCCACGGAGAAGGGCCTGGTCACCCCCGTCGTGCGGAACGCCGAGTCGTTGGATATGATCGGCATTGAGAAGTCCATCGCCGACCTGGGCAAGAAGGTTTGTCTATCCGCTAGCAAAAGCGCGGCGCGTGCCACTGCTGACATGTATACGTCATAGGCGCGCGACGGCAAGTTGACGATCGAGGACATGGCCGGCGGCTCGTTCACCATCAGCAACGGAGGCGTGTTTGGCTCCATGATGGGCACGCCGATCATCAACATGCCGCAGACGGCGGTCCTCGGCCTCCACGCCATCAAGGACCGGGCTGTTGTGGTGAACGGAAAGATCGAGGTGAGGCCCATGATGTACCTCGCCCTGACGTACGACCACCGCCTCCTCGACGGGCGTGAGGCGGTCCAGTTCCTAGTCAAGGTGAAGGAATACATCGAGGATCCTCGGAGGATGCTTCTTTAGGATCCCGCTCGGCAGAACCTCAGCAGTGTATAATAGATTACAATAGAGGGGGTAAACAATTCACGCGTGAAGTTTAGTAGGGTCTGGGGTCTAGCCCGGGGGTGTGACTATTCCAAACTCCGTGACTACGTGTAATTGGTATGCCATGACGTCACTAGGGCCACTGATTTAGAAGTGACTGTGGTTTTTTGTTCGGGATAGTACGGGGTTGATAGACCATCGCTTCGGGTCGGCCGCGAATGCCGTCGTTGCTACGACTAACTCGGGACCGGGGGCGGTGGCAGCATGACCGAATTCGGTGCTGCGGACGCTGCGGTCCCTGGGCGAGGCAGAGATCCGCGGGAGTCCCGTCCCTGCGACTTGTGGGCCCCTGGGGGCAAACGGCTGGGCCCGGGGCCTTGTCAATCCGAAGGGAGCCGGGGGCCAAGAGCGTAGCGCAAGCCGGTGGATCTCCCGCTCTGGATGTGTGCCGCGGGAATAAATGGGGCCAGCCGGGGGAGGGGGCCGCTGGCAGGCCCACCACCGTGTGTGCCGGCGTAAAGGGGTAGGCGGGGCGGCTCTGCCGCGGCTGACGGTGAGAGCCCCCAGGTGAGGCGCGAGTCTTTCGGACCGTCGCATTTCTACGTGTGATGCTCCGCCGGTGGTATAGAACCCGCGACGCGCCACATGTCTATGGGGAAAGTGTTCATACTTCCCCTCTGTATACGCAGGCCCCGCACATCAAACCCTGGCGAGGTTCTCGTCCCTTGGCAGCCAACCGCCCGGTCATGTTCAACTGGTTGTGAAAATCCGGTGATCCTGGTGTCGATCTGGTGTTGTCCTTGCAAGTGTACTGCCGACGGCTAGTAGGCGTAGGGGCGTATGATGCGAATGAGCTGACGAGCGAGCCCTTGATGAAGTCGACGGTATGACAGAAAGTATTCTGTGCAGGCGTGATGTGGCTATGGAGTGCGAGGGTCAGTCGAGCAAGGCTAGGTCGAACGAGGGTAGCGCAATACGCGACTCTTGCGCGAGTCATTAAGAAGGTATACACTCACTATCCGCGACGGGAGGGGAGTAAGTCTAACCAACGCGCGATCGCGATCCTCATTCTCCTGTGCGCTGCTGCGAGCGACATCATCTCAGCGCACGTTCGTGAGGCGGTACAACATTAGAGCGGGTGGCAAATGGCCACCACCTACTCGTGAAGATAGCCCAACGAGCAGATCAAGCAAACCCATAGCGGCACCCCGACCCTTTCCGTCCCTGGCCAGGGCGTAGCCCTGCACGTAGGTCCCTAGAACCGATGCCTCGCTGCTTGGCCTGGGCGGAATCCGTCATGAGACTCGTGGTGTTGCGAACAATTTCCGATACTGCTAGTATATCATCGAGCGTAACCGCCTCAGGCGCACGCCAGCCGAGTTCTGTAGGCAACCTCTCATTTTCTACATGGTCACGTCAGAATATCTGCTCTCGTTGCGTTCTGGTTCATTGCCCACCAAACAAGTATTCCACCAGTTCCCTATCGACAGTCCCTGTCTCGACATCCCCAAATGCGATGATCGGAGCTGCAACCTCCCCGATACTGCAGACCTCCATCCCGGATGTAAACCTGTACGTAGGACTGAACGCCCTGGACTCGATCTGTCGGGCAAGCTTACTGTTGGCGAGCATCTCCGCGGTCAGTCTCTCGGCCGTCCGGAATGCCCTTAACCGCTCATAAACGGTCTAGTCGAAGACGTGGTTATTCCTGAAAAAGTCTTCTGAGCGGCTGGCCCCAGGTCAGTCTAGTCGAAGGCCCAGATATCAGCCGTTAGGGTCGAGCGGCGTTCTGGACCTACCTCAGGCTGGCATCGTGCCCTAAGACGTTGTGTTGGTTCAAATGATCACTGTGTAGACGCCTAGAATTAACGATCTCGGAGCACACGCACGTTGGGGTCAGTAGCCCACAGGTGACCGAGGTACACCGTCAGGCCAGGAGGTCAAACGATAGTCCCGGGGTTCGCCCTTACAAACAGCGTGAAGAAAGTCGCGTTCGGCTCGGGGTTAGCAGGGACGGCCATCTCAAACATCGGCTTCACGAGGGGGCTATCGAAGTTGGGATCTTTTCCCAGCCCACATACAACGACATCCTGGGTGAGCTGTCGGCCATGCCGAGGGACAAATCCGTGGTTTGCGAGGGTATCCAGCATGGGGCAGGGTCCTCGGACTATCAATCAAACAATTAGTCGGTCTCCGGCAGTTATAGGAGGCTCTTTCAATGTACTCACAGTCATTCGAGTCCGGTGCCTGCCATTCACCGGCAGACTCGTCACTGTCGGCCTGTGCCAATAGGGCGCCGAGGCCAAGGGTAGAGACAAGAGTGGGCCTCATGTCGACTGCTGTTTTTGATTTCAAAGGTAGGCAACTCTCTCGATAAGTTATAGAGGTCGAGGAGTACTATGAACTACGAGCATAGAAGACGAATCTATTTAATATATAGCGAGATTGATAGCACTACCTCTATTTCGATACGAATACGCCGGTTATAGGAAGTCCTAGGTATCTAGTTGCCTAACTTAGCTATAACTATAATATACTATCCTCCCGTTCAGGGGCTAGTTTTATTATCTCTAGACAATAGAGCAGGAAGATCAGAAGAAGATCGTTATTAGCCGTCTTACCTAGTCAGCGGACGCATACCAGCAGCTTTCTCAGGCCAAGGGTAGAGACAAGAGTAGGCCTTATATCGACTGCTATTTTTGATTTTAAAGGTAGGCAACTCTTTTGATAAGTATTAGGCCCGTAAAACGATAGATAGAATGCTACTAATACGGGGTAATAAAGCGTAGTAACGAGCCTTATACGAAGGTAATCTAGAGTCGTGCTAATAATTAGCACGTTAGGTATAGTTAGTTTAATTTACTAATCGCTATCCTTTTCTACTCGTTCTTATTCTTGCTTTTATTCCTTTCTTATCCTCTAAGACACTATATATATAATATACCTTAACCTAAATATAGGCACGTAGTATAGTAGTATAACTAATAAGTCTAGCTAGTTTTATAGAGAGATATGCTTTCGTAATTCCTAACTACTTATAAAAGCTATTATAACTCTACCTTTATATATAGTTATAGTAACCCCTCTATATCCTTACTATAACGTCCTATTATATAAGGTTATAGTAACCCCCTTATACCCCTACTATAACGCCTTATAATAAGCATATAGCCTATTCTAGGCTATACTAAGGTCTACTTAAACCTCTTCTATATTAAGATACCTTTTTTATAAGGCTTTATCTAAACTTATACTTTAATATAGCGCCTTTTTTATAGCTCTTATTCTTAAGAGCTATTAATAGTATAAGGGTAAGATATATCGTATCTTGCTTTTTAAAGCGCCTTCTACCTATTTTATCGGCGTAGATTATATGCTTTTTAGCTAGCTTTATTTATCGCTACGCCTCGCGCGTATCCTTACCTTATCTACTAACGCGGATTAGCGTCTACTCTATTAAGATAGAGCCTAGTAATAGACGTCTCTCTTTTTACCTTATTTGTCGATACGCTTTATATATATCCCTACTATATCTATAAACGTAGATTAGCGTTTACTTAGCTAATATAGAGCTAGTAGTAGACGTCTCTCTCTACCTTATCTATCAATATGCCTTACGCGTATCCTTACCTATATCTACTAATATAAATTAGCATCTACTCTAATAAAAATAAAGCTAGTAATAGATATTACTATTTATAACTTTTATTAGTATAATAATTATACTATTATATTTATTATTATCAATAATAATAATCTATAATTCTAAATAAAAAAGAAAGGTTATTTTTACTTAGCTTTATAATAGTCTACTAATTAGAAAAGTAACCTTTTAGTTCTATTAGTTTATTATTATAACCTTATACTTTTATATTATAAGTTTCTTTTTTTCTTTTTCTTTAGGTTTATTATAATTAATATAATAAATACCTATTCTAATAAACGCTCTATAGCCTTAGCCGCTACCTTTTCTTACGCCTTATAGCGCTAGTATAACCCTACCGCTAATTCTTTATCTAAGGCTAAGCCTATATCTACTTTTATAGCTAAGCCTAAACCTAAGCCTACTACGCTCCTACGATATACCTTTTATCGCCTTATGAAGGCTATTCGCTTAGTCTTTAATAAGACTAATTTTTTTATCTCTTAAGCCTTTATGCTAGATCCTTTCTACGTCCTTATATAATAGTATCTAAGACCTTCTTTCTTTTTTTTAGTAACTACGCCTTAGTTATAGTTACTATAATAATTACTAAGCCTACGCCTACTAAGCCTTTTTTAAAAAAGATATCTTACTTTTTATAAAGATAATAGTATAAGCCTTTTACTACCTTATAGTAATCTTATTATAATATAGCTAATTCGTCTACTAGGATAATAATAATATACTAGTCTTTAAGCCTAAAGAGGAAGAGGAAAAGGAAGAGAAAGAAGGGGAGGGCGATAACGACGACGACGACGACGCTAATACTAACGCCTTTTTTATAGAGTATACCCTGCCGCCCTTTGCCTTTACCCTTGCCTTTACCCTTTACTACGCCTTAACCTATACCTACGCCTTTATTATACCTACTTTCTACTATATTTTAATCTATATCCTAAGTACCTCTAACTTTTTAAATAAAGATAGTAATAATAACGATAATAATAGTATTACTATGATAATAATACTAGCTAATATTAGTATATTACTTTTAGTTAGGCCTATAAAGTACTTCTATACCTTCTACTACTAATATATATACTAGACTACTAAAACTAACGTCGAATAATACTAGCTAAGCACTAGTATATTATATTTCTTATTATTTCTTTATATTATTTAAAGCTAATTATACTTTTTAAATAGATCTATTAAATTTAATAGCTATACTATAAAGCTAAATTAGCTTTTATTAAGGCTATTTTTAATAATAGTCTATATTATCTAATATAAAGCTGATATCTTTAGTCTTAGTTATATAAGCCTTTATATTTTTTATTTATCTTTTCTAACCTTTTTACTTTTAAAGCCTTTTAATAGTATTATACTAAAAATATAATAATCTTTATTTAATTTTAGCTAACCTAGCTATTAAGCAATTACCTATTATTTTATATAAAATAATTTTAGCTTTTTAATATTTTAAAATCTATTTATTAAAGCTAGGCTAATAAAGCTATATATATACCTTTAAAAGGCGTATAGATAAAACAAGTTCTTTATTATACTATTATTTAGACTAAGGTTTAATTTAGCTACCTTAATAATAATACCTAGTATAGCTAATACTACTATTACTTTTACTAATAATAAAAGACTAACTTTTAGCGCTAATATTAGTAAAGACTTTATTATTAAAAAGGCGCCCCTTTTTTAGCTAACCTTTTAACCTACGCCTCTTCTTTCGACGCTAAAGATATAGCGCTTTTTACCTAGTAGCCTATTAGTAAACTACTACGCCTTTGCTACATTTTTTTAATATTATTTATATAGTAATAGCTAGCGCCTTAGGCGCTATAAATAGTATAGTTAGCCTAGTCGACCTTAACTTAGTAACTAGCGTTAGGTATAGGTAGCCTTAGAGTTATTATTTTAGTATATAGTAGGCTTTCTTTATTCTATAGTCTTCTCTTTCTAAACCTATAGCTAACCTATACTTAGGCTAGCCTTTAGTTCTCTTAAGGCTATATCGTTAGCCTTAATATAGCTATAAGCTATACTATTAAGTAAGGTAAGGCTAAGCTAGTACTTTTTTATAGTATGCCTTATAGCTTTTAAGGCTAATTAGAATAGCTTAGCGCGCTACCTTTACTACTAGCTACCTCTTTAGCTCTTACGACCTTAGCGCGCGCTTTATCTCTAGCTAGCGCCTCTAAAAGGGATAGATTTATCCTATTTTTAGACGTCGGCCTATATAGGGCGTCCTTTTTTCGTATAGCTACCTTAGTAGCCTTATCGCCTTTATCGTCTTTACCTTTTTTGCTATAGTCCTTTAAGACTTTTATAATAAAAAGGATTAAAGGTAAAGTAATATTTCTTTTATCTTTAGGTTCTTATTACCTAAAGTAGCCTATCTTTCTTATTTTTAGACTAGGTTTTATTATAAAGGCATTATACTTATACTTTTCTTTTTTTAAAGTAAAAAGTTTTTTTTAGGTAGTATAGGCTAGGTATCTATATTTTTAAAAGTAGTACATTTTATTATATATTTACTTTTAAAAACGTGCTTTTGTCAGGACATAATATCAGAGACGTTTACGCGTTAAGTCACATAGGCATAAATACAGGTCGACTACTAGCACGCACGTGACCTACTATAATTACGAATAGATATAAAGGAATACCCCTAGGGGTTAGGAATTTAGGAAGGCAAGAATTAGTAGTCTTATAATATAATACCTACCTAGGCCTACTAGTCGCGTTTAGATTACCTATTAACTAGCTTCTATCTCCTTACTAACCTCTTTACCTTACCTTAACGGTACTACTATATCCTAGCTCTAATATCCTAATTCTTCTTCCTCTTTACGAGCGGTAACCTATTAAGGCAATAGCGGAATAATAAGCGGCGCTATTATTAGAAGACGAACTTTCGAGTATTCTAACTATTTACGAGGTTAGCAGCGATAGCGCGCCTATAGCCGTATAGCAACGTCTATAACTATAGCTACGAGCACTAATAGACCTCCGATAAAGCAAAAACGAGCGGTCTTAACCTAACTCTTTAAAGGCCGCTAGCACCTTATTACCTTTATATTAAAGAAACTTATAGGTATAGAACTATAGTATAATACTTTAAGCTCTAAATTAATAGTAATTATTATCTTATTCTATACTTAGCAGTATTACCTTATATACCTAGATAAGCTAGTTAAGGTCTTAATAGACTACCTAAATTACTAATCCTTAGCTACGAAAACGCGGCTAAGTAGTAAAGAGGCTTAGTAAATAAAAGAACTAGCTTTATTCTAGTTTATAATTAAATATAAGGAAAGGAAGAAGAACCTAGTAAATAGATTATCGTAGCGGCTAGATTACTATAACCTTATAGGCTAGAAGCTAGCTCGTTAAGAATTATTAGACGCCTTCTTATCTCGCTTTAGAGAAGACGAGATATAGAAGGCTACGATAGATACGAGGCGACTAGACCTTAGTTAACTAGTAATCTAGTGCCTATATAGACGGTCGAACCCTATAGACCTTATCGTCGTAGATATAGGCTTATCTAAGTTAGGTATAAGGCGGCTAGACCTTAGTTACCTAGTAATCTAGCGCCTATATAAAAGATTAAAGTACGCGAACCTTAGTATATATAGTATAGGCTCGTTTAAACGCTATAAGACCTTCCTTTCTTACCGTAAAAGGCGGCTAAAAAAAGAGAGGTAATCTAGACGCTAAAGAGCTATCTTAGAAGCTATTATATATAGCCTAGGAAAAAAGGTTACCTTACCTAAAGCCGCTAGGTATATAAGGCGTATTTTATAAATCTTTTTAACTACTAAGGACTAGTTATTTTTAATAGCGGATATAATCTTTAAAGTATAATAAAAAGACGTTTTTATTATAAATTAAAAGTAGCGTTAGAGAAATAACTAGGCTAATATAAAGGTGCTACTATAATATATCTTTAAAGTAAATAGTCTACTAAAAAGAAGCGATAGTATATACGTTTTTAAGTTACTTTATAAAAAAGTAATAAAAGCGTTCTATAAAAATCTAATTATTAGTTATAAAAAGATCTATAAGATAAAGATAGCCTTATAGCGTTAGTATTATTAAGATAGTCTAGGTAAAGATATAGGTAATCTAGTTAACTACTACCTTATATATTAATAAATAAAGAGCTATACCTATAAGCTATATAGTAAACTTGCTTTATTACTAGTCCTAACTTAACTATAAAAAAAGATATTATTAGATTTCGTTATAAGGCTTTTACTTTTAAAGAACCTATTAAAGAAATACTATAATGCTATCTTAGTTATAATTAACTACTTTACTAAGTATATTTTTTATATTTTATCTATTATTAAACTAATAGCTAAAAGACTAGTAGATACTTTATTATATTATATCTTTTAAATATTTAATATCTTAGCTAAGATCGTTTTAGATAAAAGATTATTATTTATAAGTAAATTCTAGATAATATTTTATTAGCGCCTTAGAATTATATAGCGCTTTAGTATAGCGTATTACCTATAGACTAATAGGTAAATAGAATATTAATATTAAAGCCTTAAATATTACCTAAGGATATACTATATAGATAAATAAGATAACTAAAGATAACTATTACTTTTAGCCGAATTAACCTATAATATTTCTTAGCACTTAGCTATAGGCTGCTCTTTTACTACCGTGCTATTTAGGTTTAACCTTTTTAAGCTAGGAGCTATTCTTAACCTTTTTAATTAAGGTAATAATATTAACGCTACTAAGAGAATATTAGACCTCTAGGAATCTTATAACTATATCTTAGCTACCTTATAATAAGCTAGTAAAAGATATATAAAGTAGTATAATAAATAGCGATTAAATAAGCGTTTTATAGTTAGAGATTAGGTATTCTTTTTAATAAAATATCTTAACTTATAAAGATATAACTAAAAGCTTATTAAAAAGTATATTAAACTATACTAGGTTAAAGAAGTAGTAAGAGCCTATAGGTTAATATATAAAGTCTACTTACCTAAAAGCATACGAATCTATCTTATATTCTTTATTACCTTTTTTAAACCTTTCGTTTTTTAAAAAGGTAAATAGCTAATATTTTTACTTAAAATACTATTTTATAATAACTAAGTCTATAAGGTATAAGAGATTATAAGTTATAAAAGGTTAGTATATATATAAAAGTATCTCTATTACTAGGTTAGCTATAGTCTAAAGAGCGATAAATAGGTAAAAAAAAAAGATATAAGAGATAGCTAAGTAATATAAAAATATAAAATAAGTATCTAGCTATAGCTATATAAAAAGCTAACTAGAATTATAATTATTATAATATAAGTAATAATTAAGAATTAAGATTATTTATTAAATTATCTTATAATTAATAAACTAAATACTAGTATAACCTAAATATATAGATATTATAAATAAAAAACCTATTACTACTTATATATCTATAGACTTAGCCTCTTTATCGTTATCGCTTATAAAGGCGTTTATATTATCGATAATAGCGAAAAAGGTAGATAGACTAGCCTATATATAAAAGGTTACTAAGTAGTTAAGAAATAAAAAAAGATAAGACTTATACTTTTATATAATATAAAAAAGGTAATAGACTTTATTATAGCTAAGGCTAGAATATAGGTAGTAGACTTAGTAATAATAGCCTATTTCTTTATAGTAGTATTAGTAATAGCTATAAAGGCCTTAGTAGTATAGACCTACGCCTTACTAGCGGCGATATAGCGTTTTATATTTATAAGGTTAGCCTACTTCTATATAGTAATAGCCTAGGCCTTAGTTATCTATTACTTATTCTATAGCTACTAAAAGGCCTTTAATATACCTAACTAAGCGTCGAATAAGGTAGGCTACTTTAAGTATTAGTAGAGACTATATAGCTAGGATATTAGGGATATTTAAAAGGTCGTTATTAGAAAAGGTATAAAAGATAGTATCTAATAATACCTTTAGCTTAGCCTTAGTAATACTTACTATAGGTATATATAGCTTCTATAATATATTAAACGCGTAGTAGCTATACTTAGTAGTACGCTTACTAATCTCTATATAGATAAAAAGAATACCTTTTTTAAAGCTTTTTTACTTAGCTAGATAATAGGCGTAATAAAGGTAGTAAATAAGGTATAGCTTTTTACTAATAGTAAGGTTAAAAGTACTATACTTAGCGCGCTAGTCTTTAGCCTTATGCTATTAGCTTTATTATTTAGCTTTTACTTTAATAAGTAATAGGCTATATAATATCTCTTAGTTATTAATAGGCTTATAATATATATAAGATATACCTATTAATAACTTATTCTTAGTACTAACTAATATATACGCCTAGTCCTTATATTCTTATTCTAAGGCTATTAGTAGATTAGCTAAGAGGCTAAAAGGTATAAAAGGGACGACTATACCTATAAAAAGGAAATAAGTAAAGGTAAAAAGGCTAGTAAGACTAGACTAGCTTCTATCTACCTAAAGGTTAGCTATACCTATAAGGCTATAATACTAAAGAACTATATAAAAGAATAAAACTTATTAACGTTTATAAGAAAGTAGGTATTAGATATATTAATAATAGTATACTACTACCTACTATATATTAGACTAATAGCTAGGATCCTATAGATTACTAAATAAACCTATTTTATTACTAAAGTATTAAAATATAAGGAATAATAGATAGTTATAATTTATAAAGATAATATTAATATACTAATAAGTATATAGCTATATTATAAAAAAGACTTATAGAGTTAGTAATAGTTTTAGAAAATAAAATAAAAACTCTATAATAAGTAAGAATATTTATACTTATAAATAATAACCTTAATTACTTTATTATCTAGTAGTTACTATAATATTACCTTAATATATCTCTATTAATTAATACTATAATAAAACGATATATTAATTAATCTAGTATTACGTTAAATAACCTAGCGCTATAAGGATATACGCTTTTAAAAAGAGGTACCCTACGAACCTATAACTAGGCACTTATAATATACTAAGCGAGATAAATAAGTATATAGTAGAAAAATATAACTATCTAAAATTATAAAGGCTACTACTATAGCTATATCCTTAATAGGTAATAGTAGTCTATATTAGATATAGAATAAGGAAACTATTACTAGAACTATATACGTAAAATAAAAAAGCCGCTACTAAGCCTTTTATTTCTTCTATGCTAGTAGCTAGCCCTAGATAACTAAGCCTTCCTCTTTCTTTCTTATAATATTATTACTACTAGCACCTTTTCTAAGTAATTAATTATAGTCTAGTATAGCAGTAGCTAAAATATAACCTAACCGCTTATTAGCGCTAGGTACGTACTTACTTATTAGCGCTAGGTATATACCTACTTTAACGATCTAGCGCCTAGTCTAGGCGCGGAGAGATAGGAAGGAAGTAGTACGGTAGCATAAGGGCTAGAGGAAGCCTAGCCTAGGCTATGAAAAGGAACGAATAAAAATACTAGTCTAGTTTATTATAGACTAGCTATATAACTATAGCTACTACGATATTAAGCCTAGATTATTCCTTAGAGAAGAATATTTAAAAAAGGGAATAATAGTAGGATATAATATTAGAGACGTTTATATATTAAGTCGTATAGGTATAGATATAGGTCGACTATTAGTACGTACGTAACCTACTATAATTACGAATAGATATAAAGGAATACCCTTAGGGGTTAGGAATTTAAGAAAATAAGAATTAGTAGTCTTATAATATAATACCTACCTAGGCCTACTAGTCGCGTTTAGATCACCTGCTGACCAGCTGCTGTCTCCCTACTGACCTCTTCACCTCACCTTATCGACACTACTATATCCCGGCTTTGATATTTACGCCTCAAAATCCTAGTAATAAAGTAGGTTTATTTAATAATTTATAAGAACCTAGCTATTAGTATAACGCGTAATAGCTAGTAATATACTATTATTAATATATTTAATACTTACTTACCTATAAATATTAATAAGTTTATTTTTTTCTATAGTTTTTTAGCGTTATAGCTTTATTAGTATAGCTAATATTTAGGTAGATAGAAGCTAGTCTAGTCTTACTAGTCCTTTTACCTTTACTTATTTCTTTTTTATAGGTATAGTCGTCCTTTTTATACCTTTTAGCCTTTTAGCTAATTTATTAGTAGCCTTAAAATAAGAATATAATAACTAGGCGTATATATTAGTTAATATTAAAAGTAAGTTACTAGTTAGTATATCCTATATACGTTATAAGCCTAATAATAACTAGAAGATATTTTTTAGCCTATTACTTATTAAAGTAGAAGCTAAATAGTAAAGCTAATAGTATAAGGCTAAAGACTAGCGCGTTAAGTATAGTACCTTTAACCTTACTATTAGTAAGAAGCTACGCCTTATCTACTACTTTTATTATACTTATTATCTAGCTAAGTAAGAAGGCCTTAAAGAAGGTATTCCTTTTATTTATATAGAGATTAATAGGCGTACTACTAAGTATAGCCGTTATATATCTAATACGTTATAAAAGCTATATATACCTATAGTAGGTATTACTAAGGCTAAGCTAAAGGTATTACTAGATAGTATCTTTTATACTTTTTCTAATAATAACCTTATAAGTATCCTTAATATCTTAGCTATATAGTCTTTACTAATACTTAAGGTATCTTACCTTATTTAACGCCTAGTTAAGCGTATTAAAAGCCTTTTAGTAGCTATAGAATAAGTAGTAGATAACTAAGGCCTAGGCTACTACTATATAAAAGTAGGCTAACCTTATAAATATAAAGCGCTATATTACCGCTAGTAAAATATAGGTCTAGGCTATTAAGGCCTTTATAGCTATTACTAATACTACTACTAAGAAATAGGCTACTACTATTAAGTCTACCGCTTATATTTTAGCCTTAGCTCTAATAAAGTCTATTACTTTTTTTATATTATATAAAAATATAAGTTTTATCTTTTTTTACTTCTTAATTACTTAGTAACTATTTATATATAGGCTAGTCTATCTACCTTTTTTTACTATTATTAATAGTATAGATATTTTTATAAGCGATAATAATAAAAAGGCTAAGTCTATAGATATATAAGTAATAGTAGGTTTTTTATTTATAATATTTATATATTTTAGTTATATTATCGTTTAGTATTATTAATTATAAAATAAGTTAATAGATAATTTTAATTTTAGACTATTATTTATATTATAATAATTATAATTTTAGCTAGCCTTTTATATAGCTATAGCTAAATACTTATTTTATATTTATATATTATTTAGCTATCTTTTATATCTTTTTTTTTACCTATTTATTGCTTTTTAGACTATAGCTAACCTAGTAATAAAAATACTTTTATATATATACTAACCTTTTATAACTTATAATCTTTTATACCTTATAGACTTAGTTATTATAAAATAGTATTTTAAATAAAGATATTAGCTATTTATTTTTTTAAAAAATAAAAGGTTTAAAAGAGGTAATAAAAAACGTAAGGTAGATTCGCGCGTTTTTAGGTAAGTAGACTCTATACGCTAACCTATAAGCTCTTACTACTTCTTTAACCTAGTATAGTCTAATATACTTTTTAATAAGCTTTTAGTTATATTTTTATAAGTTAAAACGTTTTATTAAAAAAATACTTAATTTTTAATTATAAAATACTTATCTAATTACTATTTATTATATTACTTTATATATTTTTTACTAGCCTATTATAAGGTAGCTATAATATAATTATAAGATTCTTAAAAGTTTAATATTCTCTTAATAATATTAATATTATTACCTTAGTTAGAAAGGTTAAGAATAGCTTTTAGCTTTAAATAGTTAAACCTAAATAGTATAGTAGTAAAAGAATAGCCTATAGCTAAGTACTAAGAAATATTATAGGTTAGTTTAGCTAAAGGTAGTAGTTATCCTTAGTCGTCTTATTCGTCTATATAATATATCCTTAGGTAATATTTAAGGCTCTAATACTAACGTTCTATATACTTATTAGTCTATAGGTAGTATACTATACTAAAACGCTATATAATTCTAAAACGCTAATTAAATATCGTCTAGAATTTACTTATAAATAATAATCTTTTATCTAAAACGATCTTAGCTAAGATACTAAATATTTAAAAGATATAATATAATAAGGTATTTATTAGTCTTTTAGCTATTAGTTTAATAGTAAATAAGATATAAAAGGTATACTTAGTAAAGTAGTTAACTATAATTAAGATAGCGTTATAGTATTTTTTTAATAAGTTCTTTAAAGATAAAAGTATTATAATAAAATCTAATAATATTTTTTCTTATAGTTAAATTAGGACTACTAATAAAATAAGTTAACTATATAGCTTATAGGTTTAGCATTTTATCTATTAATATATAAGGTAATAGTTAACTAGATCGCTTATATCTTTACCTAGATTATCCTAATAATACTAACGCTATAAGGCTATCTTTATCTTATAGGCTTTTTTATAACTAGTAGTTAGATCTTTATAGAATACTTTTATTACTTTTTTTTAAAACGATTTAAAAATATATATACTACTACCTTTTTTTTAGTAGACTATTTACCTTAGAGATATATTATAATAGTACCTTTATATTAGCCTAGTTATTTCTTTAGCGCTACTTTTAATTTATAATAAAAGCGTCTTTTTATTACGTCTTAAAAATCGTATCTATTATTAAAAGTAACTAGTCTTTAGTAGTTAAAGAGATCTATAAGATACGCCTTATATACCTAGCGGCTTTAGGTAAGGTAACCTTTTTTCTTAGGCTATATATAATAGCCTTTAAAGTAGCTCCTTAGCGTCTAGGTTGCCTTTCCTTTTTTAGCTACCTCTTATAGTAAGAAAGGAAGGTCTTATAGTATTTAAACGAGCCTATACTATATATATTAGGGTTCGTATACTTTAATCTTTTACGTAAACGCTAGACTACTAGGTAACTAAGGTCTAGCCGCCTTATACCTATCTTAGATAAGCCTATATCTACGACGATAAGGTCTATAAGGTTCGACTATCTATATAGGTACTAGATTACTAGTTAACTAGGGTCTAGTCGCCTTATATCTATTATAGCCTTTTATACCTTATCTTTTTTAAAGCGAGATAAGAAGGCGTCTAATAGTTCTCGATAAGCTAGCTTCTAGCCTATAAGGTTATAATAATCTAGCTACTACGATAACCTATCTACTAGGTTCTTCTTTTTTTCTTTATATTTAATTATAAACTAAAATAAAGCTAGTTTCTTTTATCTACTAAGCCTTTTTACTATTTAGCCGCGTTTTTATAGCTAAGGATTAGTAATTTAGGTAGTCTATTAAGACCTTAACTAGCTTATCTAGGTATATAAGGTAGTACCGCTAAGTATAGAACGAGATAACGATTATTATTATTAATTTAGAGCTTAGGGTATTATACTATAGTTCTATGCCTATAAGCTTCTTTCATATAAAGGTTATAAGGTACTAGTAGCTTTTAAAGAGTTAGGTTAAGACTATTCTTATTATATATTTAGATATATTAGTTTTTACTTTTATTAAAAGATTAAGGTTATAGTATTTTAATAAAAGAGGTTTTAATAAACGCTTTTTATATTATATAGAACGCTTTACTTCTTTTTTACTTATATTTACCTTTTTTAAATAGCTTTTTTTTAAATAGTTAGATAGCGCTAATAATATATAAAAGTAATTTTAGATAACTATTAATAAAACCTTATAAACCTAAAGAACTATTAGGTATCTTTTATAATTTAAGGCTCTAGCTATTTATTAATAGTAGTTATTTTATTAGGTTCTATCTTTACCTTTTCTTTATTAATAATAAACCTAAAAAATCTAATCTTTTATTAGTAGAATAAGTATTTAAAAAGGTTAGCGTAAAGTCTAAACTATCTAAGCTATTCTAGAACGTTATAGATATACCTTTAGTAGTTAGTAAAGTTATTAGAATAAATTAAGATATTATCTAGGTATATAATATAAATATTATTAACTAGCCTACTTATTACTTTGCTAATATTATCTAGAAGGTTATTAAGGTATTAGCTAGCCTAAATAGTATTACTATATATTTAAAATAGCTATACCTATATTAGAATATAGTTTTCTACTTATCGCTAGGATAGATTTATATCTAATAGTAAGTATCTTTTAGGTCTACTTTAGTATACTAGTAGGCGCTATATAGTTAATTAAGTATTTTACTAATTAGAAAAAGCAAAGCTTAGTTCTACTTTATTACTTTATTTAGGCTATAGAAATCTATATAAAGTTAGAGTTACCTTTTTTCTTTAGGACGAATAATATTAAGGCGCTTATTATACTACTATTAGGTTAGATCTATCCTTTTAATAATATATCTTAGAAATATTCTTTTAAGACCTAAAGTTCTTTTTTAGCTAAGCTATAGATTAGTATCTAAGGTAAGGCTTTTTCTTTATCTCTAAGGTCGATTATATAGTATAGCTTATTCTCTTTTAGTAACTTTTTTACCTCTTCTTTTAAGAATACGCGCTTAAGGTTGGTATACTTACTAGGTAGCGTTAGTATAGGTACTAGGTTCTCTTATTTAATTAGCGCGTCCTTAGCTATAATCGCGAATATATACGTTATTTCTTCTATAGCCTTCCTAATTCTTTACTTTATTATTATTATTTATAAAAATACTTTAAAAAAAAACTCTATTTTTATTCTTTATTAGATAATAAAATCTATAGCTTTAAGCTATAAGAGCCTAATAATTAGATTATATTTAATATCTATTAAGACTTTAAACTTAACCTAGTATTAGTTTACTACTTCTTTACTATCTTAGGTTTTTATATATATTTTTAATTCTTTTTTTATCTATTTTATATTACTAAATACGCTTATTATAAGTATTAAGGCTTTAAATAGTAATATTATAGCTTCTAACTAGATATATAGATTAATTATATTCTTTTTTACTTTAGAGTTAATAAAGGCTTTTATTTTTTTTATTATTAATTAATCTATATATAAAAAGTCTTTATTATACTTCGCTAATATAAGCCTATATCTTTTTAGCCTACCTACTACTACCTAAGTACTAGCTTATCGTTTAGGTCTATAGCTAATATAAACCCTCCTAGTAAAGACTTATACTTAGTAGTAAAGTACCTATACCTTTTATAATTCTAATATTTAAAAGTAATAAGGTATTTATTAATATAATAATTTATAGATAAATAGTAATAGTAAGATCTTTTAGGTCGCTTAATAGCTTAGCTTAGTTCTTCTAAGGTAGTATACTATTAATCTAGTAGATCTTTATAAGGTAATAGCTTAACTCTAGTTAGGTAATTATAGGCTAAATATTAGGTATCCTTATAGTAATAGTAAGATCTATAGTCTAGTACCTTAGTCTTAGGTTAGTATTTAAGGTTATTATAGAATAGCGTTATAGCTTCTATTACTATTACCTTATTATATAGACCTACCTAGGTTATAAGGATCCTTTAGTTTATAATTTTAGCTAAGAGGTTAAAGGTTGGCTTTATAAGAATTACTAAGACTATATTATCTTCTAATATAAGTATAATAAGCTTTACTTTAATACTTTTATAAATATTAAAGAATTTATTAAAAGATTTTTTTCTTTTTAAATAAGGCTTATTAGCTTTTAATATACTTAATAAGTTTAGGCTTCTAGCATAGCTATATTATTTTAAAGCTATTCCTTTATAGCAGCCTAGGTAAGCCTTTTAAAGTTTCTATATAGCGTATATTAGATATAAAAGACCTAATACTACTAGGCTATATCTATAAATATAGTTAACGTATAAAATATCTTTATTTTATTATCTAAGAACTTATAAAAAAAAAAGGTAAAACGTATTTTTATTATTATTAAATAGTTATTTAACTTTATATAGTCTTCTTTTTTAAATTTCTAATATAATATATAAAAAGTATTACTTTTATTCTTAGCCTATTTCGAAAAAGGTAACGATAAGCTAGTACGCTATAAGGTTACTTTAGATAAAAAGTTTAGTTCTTTTTTCTTTAAAGCTTTAAATCGCTACCTTTTTGCTTTAATCTTTCGTTTTATAACTAGCTCTATAATTTCCTAGTCTAGCTTTTACTTTTTTATTAAGGTCTTTTAAAGAAAGACCTATATCTCTTTTACGTTTTCGCTTTATTAGAGATCTATTAGTACTTATAGCTATAGCTATAAATATTACTATACGGCTATAAGAACGCTATTATTACTAACTTTATAGATAGTTAGAATATTTAAAAGTTCGTCTTTTAATAATAGCACTACCTATTTTTATTAGGTCTATAATATATTAATATAATAATATAGCTATTACCTCTTTATTATTCTACTACTATTTTAATAGGTTACTACTTATAAAGAAGTAGAAGAATTAGGATATTAGAGCTAGGATATAGTAGTATTATTAAGGTAAAGAGGCTAGTAAAGAGATAGAAGCCGGTTAGTAGGTAATCTAAACGTAACTAGTAGGCCTAGGTAGGTATTATATTATAAGACTATTAATTCTTACTTTCCTAAATTCTTAGCCCCTAAGGGTATTCCTTTATATCTATTCGTAATTATAGTAGGTCACGTGTGTGCTAGTAGTCGACCTATATCTATGCCTATACGACTTATTATATAAACGTCCTTAATATTATGTCCTAATAGCTTTTTTTATTAAATTAGTTAATAGTATAATAATATAACTATATTCTTTAATAAAGTATTAGTAAAATCTAATTAATCTAAAAAACGTCTAGATATCTTTAATAGCTTATAGTACTAGCTACTTTTAGATCGCTATTACCTAGCTAGCCTTAATCTAGATCCTTTCTTGCCTTACTATAAATCTAAAAAAAATCTTAGCTCTTTACGATAGAACTTATATTTTGCTATATTAATAACTAGCCCTTCTCTTTTAAACGATTTAAGGATAGCTATAATATACTATTAGTATATTTCTAGGTTAAAAGAGTAGATTAGGCTATGGCTAGTATATTAATAAGCGTTATAAGTATAATAATAAACTTAAAATATTTATATTAGTACTAAAAAACTATTTTCTATTTATCCTTTTTTTAATACTAATAAAATAATAAGTATTTTTTAAGTTAATACTTATCATAAACTAGGCCTTTTAGAGATAGTCTAAGATCTTTTAGATAAATACTAATAGTTTATAGTTCTTATTACCTAGTTAAGTATTTCGAAATTAACGTATAACCTAAGTTTTTTTAATATAAAAATAATAAAAGCTTTTATAGATAAGCTATTTAGTTAGATCTACCTTTTCTTTAACGCGTTTTATAACTACTTTTATAGAGCTACTAGCTCTTTTACCGCTATTAGGTAAATTAGTCTAAATAGTAGAGCCTATCCTTCTTTAAGGTTAATCGTATAGGCCTTATATAGTACTACTAGATGTACCTTTTTCCTAGTACTAATACGCTAAAGGATATCTCGATAATATATAAGCGCTTTATTTACTAGATTAATAGCGGCTATATTACTATATCCTTTTTAGGTAGTTATAGTAATAACTATAAGACTATTAGGCCTTATATTCTCCTAGCTCTTTACTAGAGATATAGGCTAGACTATAATAGCGCCTAAAGCTAGCGTATATACTATAGCCGCTTTCTTTACTACCTATTTTATCTACTTCTTTCTACTATAGTTACTATTTTAAAGCTTACCTAAAATACTATTATCGCTTTATAATAAAAGAAAATAAAATCTACTTTTATAATCTACTTTATCTTTAAGATCGCGTTATATATTAGGCTTAGGTCTATCATATACTAGTTAATTTATTGCGTTTTCTAAGTACCTATCTTATTTTAAATATTTACGATAAACTAGAGAATATTTAGGACTTTTACTTATAAGCCTAATCTAATAGGCGCTATATCTTTTTTAATAAAGAGTTAAAGCGTAGATTTCTTAATCTAAAAGATATTAAAAGTAATAGTATATTTTAATATTTTTCTCATTAATTAGTATAATACTATTCTATTATTACTATCTAATCTATACTTAGATTTAGGTATAGATATAGATATTTTTTATTATACTAGTTTTTTAATAAAAACTTTTAGCTTAAATAGTTTAATACTAAGGTTTTATAGTAGAACTAGTATAGTATTATTATCGCTTAGTATTTAGCCTTTTTTTATTAAATAGCTATATAAGAAATACTTTTTTTATTATAATTATAATATATAGGCCTTCTATAAATAGCTTAAAGTATAGTACTTTAGTTAGCTATACTTATAATAGTCTATTATTTTATATAAGCTAGATAATAAGCCTTTTTTTAATCTAAAAGCCTTTATATCTTTTAGTCTTAGGCTACCTTAGGTTATTACGTCTTTTTAAAAGGTTACGATAACCTTTTTAGGTATAGTATTTAAATAGGTTAAAATTTATTATTACTTAGCGCTCGTTAACGCCCTAATATCGCTTTTTTTCTACCTTTACTTATATATAGCCTATAAGGCTCTATAGTCTAGGTCTATACCTAAAAGGCTTTCTTATAGAACTCTTTTTATATATTAACAGTACTATTTACTTATATCGCCTTTAAGTCTTTATCTTATAGCTAGTATATTATAAGTATTATAAGCTATACTTTTAATATCTTTTATAATAGTAAATAAAGTAGTTAAACTTAGCTTTAAAAGTTATAATATCTAAGTTTTTATTTTATATTATCTATATTATCTTACTAATAATATAATACTACTATATTTCTTTAATACTTATTAACCTTATAAAAAGCGTTTTTATACTTACCTATATAGCTATATAATTTTTTTAAAATACTTTAGAAATAAATATACTATTTTACTATAAGGTCTATTAGTAGTCTTTATTATACCTATATAATAATCTCTAGGTTTATTAGCGCCTTACTATAGGTCTTATATACATAGATCGTTAGGTTATAGGTATAAATAAAGTTTTTAATTATTATAAAGTTTTTTATTTTAAGTTTAGTTAGGTCTTTAGGTAGTAGGTTTCTTTATTAAGGAAAAGGTTAGGTAAATAAAGAGGTTATTATATCCTTATAGTAATCCTTTTTAACCTCTTATATAATCTTATCGAAGTTCGCTAGTAATAGCTTTCTAGCCTTAATTTAGGTTAGGATCTTTAATAGTTCTTATAAGCGCTATTCTTATTAGATCTATTAAAGGTAATTAATAATATTAGCCGCTAACTATACTAGTTAGGATTAATCTAGTTAAACTAAACTAGCTTATATCTATAATATAGGTAAAGACTAATAAGCTAGCCTATTATCTTTTACTAGGTATTTTTATAACGATAGTAGTATTATATAAACTATCGTAATTATAATATCCTCTTAGTATCCTTTTCCTAGTATAGATTCGAAATTATCGTCTAAGGCTATAGTACTTCTACTAGTCTATAGGTATAAGGTATGCGATTAGCTTATTAGGCTTATAAAACGATAAATAGAATATTACTAATATAAAGTAATAAAGTATAGTAATAAGCTTTATATAAAAGTAATCTAGAGTTATACTAATAACTAGTATATTAAGTATAGTTAGTTTAATTTACTAATCGCTATCTTTTTTTACTTATTCTTATTCTTGCTCTTATTCCTTTCTTATCTTTTAAAGTACTATATATATAATACGCCTTAACCTAAATATAAGCATATAGTATAGCGGTATAACTAATAAGTCTAGCTAGTTTTATAAAGAGATATGCCTTTATAGTTCCTAATTATTTATAAGAGCTATTATAACTTTACCTTTATATAAGGTTATAGTAACCTTTTTATATTTTTACTATAACGTCTTATTATATAAGGTTATAGTAACCCTTTTATACCCTTACTATAACGCCTTATAATAGGCATATAGCCTATTCTAGGCTATACTAGGGTCTACTTAATCCTCCCTCACATCGAGATGCCCCCCCCCC
>JAMFQS010000050.1:44997-137254 GCA_025503055.1 Sordariomycetes sp. B11D1 | reverse complement strand
ATTTATCTCTCTTTATTTTGTTTAGCTTACGCCCCCCCCCACCCCTCTCCCCCCCCCCCCCCCCCCCCCCCCCCGGCAGGGCTTTGTCTGATCTTATACCCTGATAATAAGTTATAGAGGTCGAGAAGTACTATGAACTAGGAGTATAGAAGACGAATCTATTTTGTATATAGCAAGACCGATAGTACTACCTCTATTTCGATATAAATACGCTAGTTATAAGAAGTCCTAGGTGTCTAGTTACCTAACTTAGCCGTAACTATAATATACTATCTTCTTATTTAAAGGCTAGTTTTATTATCTCTAGATAATAGAGCGGGAAGACTAGGAGAAGATCGTTATTAGCCGTCTTATCTAGTCGGCGGACGCACACTAGCAGCTTTCTCCGTTGCCCGCCCTACGGAACAAAGGCTCGGGGACCTGTTTTGCTATCCGCGTATTCGCCGGCGTCTTCCTTCCCTATTTAGCCAATAGTCTAGACCCCATAATTAACCCTCTCGGAGCACTTACAAGGTAGCAGGGCCAGGGCAAGGGGAATACGCGTATACTACACTTTATACCTCGGCCGATTGGCTCGACCGCTAGAGGGGTATAGATTCCTACGCCCACGCTTGTATTAGAACTACTTCTATTATAGGCTAGAGCCTAATAGCTTAGGCTAGGCGTTACGCCTAGTCCGGCTTACGGCAAAGTATTAGTACGTATTATAAAATACATAGTATATTAGCTCCTAATATATATATATATCTAAGATATGATCTTTTTTAGTTTAATATAAATATATACTCTTAACTCTATATATTGAATAAATTTATAGTAAGCTTTAATCTATTAAAACTTATTTTTTTAAAAATATAATTAGAAGTTTTATTATTATAATCATTATATAATTCTTAATCTCATTATAAAATTATAACTTATTATAGGTTAATTTTTAATAGATTAAACTAGGAATTACGACTAACTTAGCTTATAATAATATATTAGTACTTATTATATAGTATATAGTATATAGTATATAAGCTTATCATGAATAGCTAAAAAAAATAGATTGATTTATTTTTAATTTAATATAAATTTAAGATAAATAAAAATTTTTATATTTATATATTAGATAAGCTTGGTGTAGGTTATAGTATATCTTAAGCCTATTTCTGAGAGAAAGGGCTATAAATAAATAGCTACTTATACAATTCTTTATAACAAATAGCTTATCTATTCATTCAATAAAGTCGCAAGGATAGCTAGTAGATAGTAATAACTAGGGTTTAAATAATATTATTATACTTATCTAAGATAAGAACTTTAAGTTTATTAGTAGTAATAACTATACTTAGTTTAGAGACTATCTATTTTAGAAAAAAAATGCTATTTTTAATTATTACTAGTTATATTATAAGTTATTATAGTTTAGTCTTAACATTATCTATCCTATTTATTTAATAATAAATAATATTTTACTATGATATAATATAATACTTTAGCGCTTTTTAGCTTTATTAGAGCCAAGATATAGCAGGTCGTTAAGGTAAGGTAAAGAGGTCAGCAGTTTGGCAGCAAGTCAACCGTAGGTGTTGTATTATGAGACTACTAATTCTAATCCCCTCTCCTTTTTTTTTAGAGAGATTAGGCAGTACTTATCTAGACCCTAAGCATCTAATAGTCACATAACTTATTACGTAACTTATCGCGTAACTAACTAAACCTAGCCTTAATGTTATCCCCTTTTTTTTTTTTTTTTAAAAAATATTCACCTCTAGCAAATAATATAGTTAGGCTACGGTATAGTAGGCGTGTTACTATCGTATTAGCCTTTTTATAGCGTATCGCCTCTTTTCGAAATCCTATATATACTACCGTGCTATTAGCTTTACTATTCTATACGGTTATTTATCCATAGTCTTTTTATAAGCTAGTTCTTATTTCCATTTTTATATATTTTATAATAATATGAGGTATATTATTTATTATACCTAGCGTTCTGTATGAAGTAGTATATAGTCTAACAAGGTATTCTCTCTTTTTATATGCTATATCTTATAATATTATATTATTATGATGTATAATCATAAATTAAATTATATTATTATATTATTAATTAGCATATTATATTTATTAGGGGATAAAATTAGACAGATTTCTATAAATAGTATCTCGATATAAGAAAGGATTAAGTAGACCCTAGATAGGCTAGGACTAGGTTCTATGCCTATTAAAAGGCGTTATAGTAAAAGCATAAGAGGGTTATTATAACCTTATATAATAGTAGAGTTGTTATAACTCTTACTAGTAGCTAGGAATTATAAAGGCATATCTTTTTATAAAACTAGCTAGATTTATTAGTTTTATTACTATAATATACGCCTATATTTAGGCTAAGGTATATAATATACGCGGTGCCTTAGAGAATAATATAAGAGAAAGAATAAGAATAAGTAAGAACGGTTTTTAAAAGGTAGTAATTAGTAAATTAAACTAACTATACCTAATATACTAGTTATTAGTATACCTCTATATTACCTTTATATAAGGCTTATTACTATACTTTATTACTTTCTATTAATAGTATCTTATATATTATTTTATAGGCCTAGTAAGCTAATCGCTTTTTTTACGCTTATAGACTAGCAGAGGTAATATAGCTTTAGACGATAGTTTTAAATCTATACTAATAGGTAGCTATTAAGAGGATACTATAGTTATATTAGTTTTTATATTACCGCTATTACTATAAGAGTACCTAATAAGAGATAATAGGCTAGCTTATTAATCCTTACCTATATTATAGATATAAGCTAGTTTAGCTTAACTAGATTAACCTAGACTAGTATAATTAATAGCTAATATTATTAGTTATCTATAAAAGATTTAGTAGAAGTAGTATTTATAAAAACTATTAAAGATCTTAATTTAGATTAAGGCTAGAAAACTACTCCTAGTAAACTTCAATAAGATTATATAAGAAGTTAAAAAGGATTATTATGAAAATATAATAACCTTTTTATTTACCTAACTTTTACTAAAAACTCTTACTATTTAAAAACCTAACTAAGTTTACTTAAAACCTTATAATAACTAGAAACTTTATTTATACTTATAACCTAACGATCTATATAAGGCCTATAATAAAGCATTAATAAACCTAAAGATTATTATATAAGTATAATAAAGATAATTAATAGACCTTATAGTGGAATAATATACTTATTTCTAAAATACTTTTAGTAAGAATATTAATATAGCTATATAAGTAGGTATAAAAGAGTTCTTTATAAGGTTATTGAGTACTAAAAAGATATAATAGTATTATATAATTGGCAAAATAATATAGATAAAGTAGAATAATAATTTAAATATTATAGCTTTTAAAGCTAAATTTAAGTACTTTTTCTTTAAATTATTAAAAAATACTAAAAGTATAATTTATCATATTTATTATATACTAGCTATAAGATAAAAACTTAAAAGCAATATAGGTAAGTAATATCCTTAAGATTTAGAGAGAGTCTTATAAGAGAGCCTTTTAAGTATAGACTTCGACTATAGAGCCTTATAGGCTATATAAGTAAAAGTAAAAAGGAAGCGATATTAAAGCGCTAATAAGCGCTAAATAGTAGCGAATTTTAACCTAATTAAATACTATACCTAAAAAGGTTACTATAATCTCTTAAAGAGATATAATAATTTAAAATAGCCTAAGACTAATAGATAAAAAAAGCCTTTAAATTTAAATAAGCATATTATATAGTTTATAAAAATAATCGACTATTATAAAATAGCTAATTAAGGTATTATACTTTAAGCTATTTATAAAAAAGGCTTATATATTATAACTATATTAAAAAGGTATATTTTATATAATTATTTAATTAAAAAAGCTAGCTATTAAGTAATAATAATATTATATTAGTCTTATTATAAAACCTTAATATAAGCGCTATTTAGGCTATAGGTTTTTAATAGAAATATAGTATAATAAAAAATACCTATATTTATACCTAGATCTAAGTATAGATTAGATAATAATAAGAAATCGGTAATATATTAATTAAAAATTAAAATTTTAAAATATACTTATACTTTTGTTATTTTTTAAATTAAGAAATTAAGCTTTAACTCTTTATTAAAAAGAAAATATAACGCTTATTAGATTAGGCCTATGAGTAAAAGTTTTAAAAGTCTTTTAGTCTATAATATATATCTAAGATAAAATAGGTATTTAAAAGAGGTAGTAGATTAACTAGTATATAATAGACTTAGCCTAATATATAATATAATCTTAAAGATAAAGTAGTTTATAGAAATAGACCTTATTTTCTTTTATTATAAGGCGATAATAGGTTTTTAAGTAAACCTTAAGATAATAACTATAATAGAAAAGAAGAAGTAGGTAAAGTAAATAGTAGAAAAAGTAGCTATAGTATATATGCTAGCTTTAGGCGCTATTACGGTCTAGCCTATAGTTCTAGTAGAGAGCTAGAGAAATATAAGGCCTAATAGTCTTATAGTTACTACTATAACTACCTAAAAGGGATATAGTAATATAGCCGCTACCGACCTAGTAGATAAAGAGTTTATATATTAGTAAGATATCTTTTAGTATTCTAGTACTAAGAAAAAGGTATATCTAGTAGTATTTTATAAGGTCTATATAATCGACTTTAAAGAAAGATAGGCTTTACTATTTAGACTAATTTACCTAATAGCGGTAAAAAGGCTAGCTACTTTATAAAAGTAGTTATAAAATATAATAAAGAAAAAGTAGATCTAATTAAGTAGCTTATTTATAAAAGCCTTTACTATTTTTATATTAAAGAAAAGAAAGAAGCTTTAATTATACGTTAATTTTTAAGCGTTTAACTAGGTAATAAAAAAGAACTATATATTATTATTACTTCTTTAAGAGATCTTAGACTAGCTTTAAAAGGCCTAGTTTATAATAAGTATTAACCTAAAAGACGCCTATTACTTTATTAGTATTAGAAAAAGGATAAGTAGAAAATAGCTTTTTAATACTAGTATAGATATTTTAAGTTTACTACTATACCTATAAGGCTTATTAACGTACTAATAACGTTCTAGACTTATATCTATAAAGTATTTAAAAGGCTAGTTAATATAATCTATCTAGCGTACTTCGATAATATCCTAATCTACTTTCTTAACCTAGAGATATATAGGTAGTATATTATATTAAAGCTTTACTTTCATAAGCTTTTTAGTTATAAAAGTAATAAGGTACTAGCGGGTTTTAAAGAGCTACGTTAAAACTACCTTAAGCGTATAGCTAGATATATTAGTCTTCACTTAAGTTAAGTCTACTAGCTAGTATTATATAGGCAATCTAAGATCTTACTAATAAATAATAAAGGGACTCGCTTGGTGCTGCACTGGTTTAGATATATGCTATACTATCATATAAGAAAATTCCTAAGGTCATAAGAGAGTACATTAATATCCCGCCCTACCTAAAACTTAGTATTACTACAGGTACTAAATCTCTCTATATATCACTTAAATTTAAGGCTATTAAACTATCCGGATACCTTCAATGCAGAGTAATTCGAATCACTGTCTAAGAAGCGGATGTAGTTAAGGGCTTCCTTAGGGGGCTTCTGACGCTATCGTGGGCGTTAGTGGCTCTCAGAGATGTATAGGCGTTGGTGGCTCTCAGGGATGTGTGGGCATATGGGTTGAAGATTGTAAGGGGAGGGGACTCAGGGCCTGAATCTAATTGATGCATAGAGAGATTTGGTACCTGTAGTGACACTAAGTTTTAGGTAGAGCGGGATGTCTATATACTCTCTTATAGCCTCAGGAATTTTCTTATATAATGGTGTAGCATATATCCAAACTAGTGCAGCACCTAGCGAGTCCTATAATAAAGGTATATAGTTTTTCCATATCACCTACTTTAAACTTTAGTAGTCTATATAAAGCCTAAGCTATCTCTACTTCTTTAAGATAAATAGTATAGGTACCCTTACTATAATAATACTAGGCCTTACCTATCCATTCGATAATACATCTTAAAGGTATCCGCATAAAACCTATAGCTTTTTCTTCGCTAGGTTATCTTAGCTGAGTCTTTACTATCTAGGCATAGGCTTATCTTAGATTAGTTATTAGGCCTATGATACTTATTAGGGCCTTATATCTTATAGCAATATACCTACGTTTACTATAATTCTAATACTCTTAAGGTAATAAGGTATTAGCTAATTATATAGTCTAAGGTAGCGTAGAAATAGTAGGCTAACTTAGGCCTTAGCTTAGTTATTATAGTAACGTTATAGCTTGGCTCTACTTTATAAAGTATCAGCTATGCTCTTTTAAGATAATCCCGGCTTTAATAGTTTTTACTTTTATAAAAGTAATAAGACTTATAATTAGCTAGCGCTATTTTTACTTAGTAGGCGAAATAAGTTTAGTTTAGTTCTTCGTTTTATAAACTAGGTATTACCTCTTAGTAAAGAATAAATATATTTAATATAGCTTTTACTATTATTACTTTATTACAAAATTTAGCTTAAGTTATAAAGATAGTTTAGTTTATAATCTTTTTTTAATATAGGTATTAGCGTTATAAAAATGGTTAATGTAATATTATCTTTAAAAATAGGTATTATAAGTTTTATCTCTATAATTTTATAGAAGTTAAAGAACTTACTGAATAACTAGCCTTCTTTCTATATTAAGGCTACTAGCTTTTAGTATATTAGGTATATATAAGCTACTAGCATAGCTATATTATTATAAAGCTACTTTTCGATAGTATTTTCAATAAAGCTATTAAAATTACTCTATAATATATATTAGATATATCAAACCTATTATTACGATATAGTATTAATGAAAATAATGAATATATAAAAGACTTATAGCTTATTATTAGAACACTTATATAAAGTGAAAGTAAAATAAGCTTTTAAGATAGTAAAATAATTATTAAGCCCTAGATAGTCTTATTTTTTAATTCCTAATATAATACTTATAAACTAATACTTTTAGGTTTTTATTATTTATAAAAAGTAAGTTATAGCTTTTCTTTTATGAATAACTAGCTATTAAGAAGTTAGATTTTTTAGAAGCCTTAAGTTATTATTTCTTTACCTCTAGCCTTTACTTTATAACGAGTTTTTTTTATCTTTTAATTAATAGCTTCTTCTCCTATAAAGGTCTTAGGTAAAAGCCTTTATATCTCTTTTATAAGGCTATCATACTAGCCGTTTATATTTATTTAAGGTTATAGCTAGGTACTTATAGGCTCTTTACTATATAAACTATAACCTATAGTATCGCTACTTATCTTATATATAGCGTTAATACTTAAGAGCGTAGAGTCGTCTTCTAAGGGCGGACTCGTCTAATCTAGCCGATTCTTTCAGGATACGCTAGCGTTACGAAGAGGCTAGTACCTTTTGTTTATACTACTATTACCTTAATAGGTTAGTACTTATATAAAAAAAGAAGAATTAGGATATTAGAGCCAGGATATAGTAGGTTATTAAGGTAAGGTAAGGTGGTTAGTAGTTTAGTAGTAAATTAACTATAGGTATTATATTATAAGACTACTAATTCTTACCCTTTTTCCTTTTTTTTTTAGAGATTAGGCGGTGTTTATTTAGACCCTAAGAATCTAATAGTTACGTGACTTATTACGTGACTAACTAAACGTAGTCCTGATAAGCTTGTTTTAAAACCTTTTAATCTATTTATTTTTATTACTATTATTATTGACTTCTATATATACTACTGATTTAAGCTTTTGTTAGCCTAGGCTTTTCTTTTAAAGCTTCTAAATTTAAAAGCTATTATTAGTATTAATTAGTAAGAAAAATTTACTAATAAAAGTAGTTAATCTATCTTTTAAAATAACTACTGAATAATAAAATAGGTTATAATTAAATAATAGGTCTAATAGTAGTTAGCATATAGATATATATTTAAGATATTATAATACTTATAATAATATTATATGAATTATATTTATATTAATTATTAAAAGATAATAGGATAATAGCTTAATAAATAGTTATAACTATATTTTAAATAGTCTATAGTTCCTGTTCTAGAATATAAAAATTATAGCCTAGCTATAATCCTATTATACCTTAGATTATAGGATTATTACAATCTTTAGATCCTTTCTTTTATTAGCTTATTACGGTCTAACGATCTACCGCTAATTAACTAGTTATCCTTATACTTCTTTATTATTCTGTTCTACGCGACTGCCCTATAGGTTTCTATAAATATACGTTCTATGCTAGGCCGTTATAATTATCCCTCTCTTTTTAAGGAGTTATTCTTAGCGACCTAAAATACTACGCTACTCGTTTTATCTTTCGTAAATAATTTTTATTCCTTACCTTTATAATATATATCTATCATTCGTTATAGGCGCTATCTAAGTATAAGTAACGTATTATACTTTCTATTCATATCGAGCTTTAAAGAACTAATCTAGATATACCCTACTCTCTCTACTATCGTAAAACGCTCTAGTATAGTATATTTAATTATACTAAGCGTTATTCCAAGTACGCTTACTATAAGCTTTTTTCTTATAATACTATTCTTATTATATTAAATTACTTATATCTTCTCTTTTATCGCTTTCTTTATCTAACTTTAATTTAAGGACTCGCTAGGTGTCATACTAGTTTAGTTATTTACTATACTATTGTATAAGAAGATTTCTAAAGCCATAAGAAAGTATATTAATATCCCGCCTACCTAGAATCTAATATTACTATAGGTACCAAGTCTCTTTATATTGATTAAATTTAGGCTAATTAAACTATCCGAATACCTTTAACCAAAGGCGCGATATCGTACTACCTATTACGCCTATTATAGGTTACGAATAACCGCTAATACGTAGAAATATATGATTATGTAAAAGCGTTAATTCTAAGCTTTTTTTAGTTTCTTATCGGCTTTAAGCGTATTAGCGCTTAAAATAGGTATATAGCGTTAGGAAGATTATAAGGGGAGGGGATTTAGGGTCTAAATTAAATTAATATATAGAGGTTTAGTGCCTATAGTAATACTAGATTCTAGGTAAGGCGGGATGTTAATATACTCTCTTATAGCCTTAGAAATTTTCTTATATAATAGTATAGCAAATAACCAAACTAGTGTAGCACGTAGCAAGTCCCTATTTTATAGTTACCTATCGTCTTAAAACTTAAAAAACTAATAACTAAAGAAAGGAAGGCCAAGGAAGCTTTTTAAGAGGCTCTCGCTTGCCATACTTAGGTTAATTAGATTAAGCGTCGCGCGAGGTATTTAAGCAGGCTATGTAGGACTTAGACGAGGTAGACGATATAGCCCCTTCTAACCTTATTATATAGCGTTAACAGGCCATAAATAACTTTTAGTCTTTTAGCGGTTTTAGTATAGTCGACTAAAATTAAGTTAGTTTAGACCTATCGACTTCAGTTTTAGTCGATCTAGGCTCTTCTAATAGAACGAACTAACTAGATTAAAGTAGTTCTTAAGGGTTTCTGATAGTTCCTAAGAATTTAACGTTAAGGTATTTTTCTATTTAACTAGGTATTCGATTTCTCTAGAACATTTTATTCTAAGTTTAGGATTATCAAACTTTATATTTTTCTTTTTTAGCTAGGTCTCTAATATAGTCCTAGATTAGCGTATTCTACTACTAATACTAGAAGTAAGACGTGAAATACTAGCTATAATTATAATACTTCTAGTAGTTATATCTTATATTTGATTAGTAATATCCATTTTTTTGACTCTGAATAGTCTATTATAACTAAAGTTAAGATTAGCGCTTAATTATAAGTTTATAGGTTTCGTATAGCTAAGTAAACTCTTATCTCTAAAAGTTTATCTTTCAATCTTTTTAGTATTAGCGTATTATAGTATCCTTTCTTTAATAAACTATGGATATATTATAAATTTATAATATAATCCTTATAAATTACTAACTCTACGTTTAGCTTTTCTACTTATACCTTTTCGTTTCTTAGGCTATATTATTATCCTATTCTAATTTAAGGTATATCTAAAAGTATCTTTTAATAATCTAGTTAATATATTCTATTTATTTATTTATAGGTTATCGGCTATAAATAGCTTATAGTCTATGGCTGGCTAGTTATAACGGACCAGGCTGTCGTAACTATTTACGGTTACGCGCAGGATAAGAACCCCCGGCAGAATTATATACGATAAGTTAGTAGACTCGTAGGATCTAGGGATCTAGACTAAGAGTCTAAGATCTAAGGTATAAGAAGGATATATAAAGACACAGTCGCTATTAGATAGCAGACTCCTTTCTTTTCCCTACTCTCTAGTAGTTAATCTAACCCTAATTCTTATTTATAGCTTCATTTCTCAATTAAGGATTATCTTTAAAAGCTATTATAAGACTTTTAGTCTCTTAGATACGACTACTGGTAATACTCTTATTAGTACTATCTAGTAGCGACCTTACTTATCCTATAATAGGCCCTTAGCTCTTAACGCTTAAAGAACGCTCTTTATAAGCTATTATAAGTCGTTACGCTCTCTAGGATAGCGGACTTATAATACTAGTCTATTAGGTCTTTTTAAACCCTATAAGCAAATATTAATCTTTTATTTATAATACTTTCTTTATATAGGTAGTAACTTACTATAATTATTTAAAAGAGTATAGGCTAAATATTCTATAATTTATACCTCTTAGAATAGACTAAAGTATATATTATTCTATTAGTTATTTAGTAGATATTATAAAAGTTCTATAGTTTATATTTATTGCTATATTATTTAATTCTCAGAACTTAATAATAAAGTCTATTAATAATAATAGACTCTTAAATTTTTTAGTATTGGTAATAGCTATAGTTTTATTTTAATAACTATACTATCTTACTTTATTCTTAGTGTAGGCTTTATATCTTCAAGTAGCCTTTTCAATATATTTATTAAGATCTTATATATCGCTTTATAACTAAGCCTTTTGAATTATATTATAAATACTAGTATATGTATAATTTGGTAATACATACTTATATATAAAGGTATAGCCCAGAAGTTTATCCCAGTAAGAAGATAAAGGTAAAACGCTATAGAATAATGCTATATGTAAACTAAAATAGATATATCTTTAATCCTCTTTACACTTATTCTTTTTATAAAGTTTAATAATTCTTTCTATTGAAACTTGAATCTACTTAATCTAAGCTTAAGGTTTTACTTATAACAGCTTATCTTAAGTCTACTTCTTAGCCTTAATAGTATTAGGGTTATTCTTTAGAGCCTTTTTTATAATAACCCTCTTTATATAAGGCTAATAAAGCTTAATCGCGTTAAAGTCTAAAAAGCTTTTATACTATAAGAGGTAATATACCTAACAAAGATTATAATCTTTTTACTAAGTATAATAGTTAAAAATAAGTACTTTATCTCTTCAAATTATAATTCTTAAATACTTTTTAAGGTATTTTTTAGTAAAAAAATAAAAAGTATCAAAAACTACTTATTAACAATATTATTAATTTACCTTTTATCTTAAGCCTTTTATAAGCCTTTTAGCTACTTTTATCTCTATTTGAGTTTCTTTATCAATAGATAATATAGGTTAAGCTTTTCTATGTTATTACAAAGCCTTTTTTTATAACTAGTTCAAGCTTTTAATTACGCTTTTTAATAGCTTTTATAATAGCTACTTTTTCTTGACTAATTCTAAGGCTAAGTAATAAGTAAAGACTTTTACTATTAGCAAAAAGTTATCTAAAATATAAACTTATTTATAGTATTCTATTTCTTATAAATATGAAATTAAAGTATTATTAACTTTCTACTATATTTTATAATCTTATAATACTAAAATAAAATAATAACGGTCTTATTAGATTAGAATTAATCTTTTGAACATTTAAAGTATAATATTAATAAGCGAGAAATTAGTTAAACGCTTAGCCTTTATTTTTAATTAGTATAGGTTTCTTATTAGCTTAGTTTTTCTAAAGCTAGTAGACTTAAGAATCTAAAAGACTATTAATTTAGAAATAATTATACTTTTAAAGCTAAGCTTACTAATAATATTAATAGCTATTCTAATTTACTCACATTAGTTTTTTTTTAAGCTTTGATTATATATTTTAAAGAAAGTCTAGATTAGAAGGTATTTTAGAGGTATTTATCCTAAAGAAATTAAAAGTATTAGTTAAAGTTAGACCTTTTATTAGCAGCTTATATATAGATTTAGTTAATTTAGTACCTTAATAAACTACTAATAATAGAAACCTTAGTAGTAGTTCTACTATTGTAAAAAGCTTTAAGGATAGTAACTAATATATAGGTTATAATATTCGTATTTATAGTTTTTATAGTAATCTTTTAGAAAATATAAACAAAAGATAATTAAGAAGGTATATATATATAGGCTTTTTAATGTTATATCTAAATACTTTATAGCGTAGCTATATCTCAGTAGGATAAAATCTTAGGCCTTACCTCTATAATTACCTTTATTTCGCTACTTCTTTAATAATCTCTCTTTCCTCTTCATAGCCTAAGAGATATTAATACGTTCACATAGTGCCGTATAGTCTTTAGTATAGAACTTTCTAATATAGTCTATCTTTCTAAGAGCGTCTACTTTTATATCATATTTCGAATACAAATAATATTGAAATTGTATTATATTCGCTTTTATATCTATCTTCTTTATCATTTATTAAGGTATTTTTTTTTACTAAAAGAGCTCTTATAATTTAGATAAGAAAGAGCCTAATATTTAGCACTACTTAAAACGTATTTTTCTTAATTTTTATGGCCTTTATAACTACTAGAAGTTCTATATCTAATACGAAATACTATAGCTTAGGTCCTAATAGTTTCTTAAATATTTATCGTATTAAGTATAGTAGTCCTAGCCTATCGCGGTACCTAAGCTATACTCCGAAAGTATAGTCTAGAATATTTATTTCAATTCTAAAGAAACTTTATATATCTATTATAACTAAGAACTAGGTCTAGGGTAGTCTTATACGTAAAGTTTTCCAATATATTTTAATATTCTTTTTATCTATTTTTACTCCTTGTCGCATATTATAAGACCTTATAATAGGCTAATAGTTTACTATAACTAAGTAAGAATATTTAGTAGAAGCTTATCAATCCTAAGAATTTGCAAAGTTCTATAAGATTTATCTATATTTTCTAATATAATATTTTTATTCTTCTAATATTATATATATATTTATCTTAACTAGATCGCCTATCCTAAGAAACTAACTTTTTAATATAAAATTAGCTTTTATTAATTTAGTAGTATACTTACTCTTGATACTTCTAATACCTTATAAACGTATTTGTTATATTTAGCTTTTTTTAGATATAACTATTATCTAAGTAGGCGATGATAAAGATACTTTGATATTTTTATAGAATATAGTTAATTATAGCTTAGAAAGTACTAAATATATAAGGTAGTATAAAAGGTATATCTTTATATTTATAGTATCTATACCACATTTTAAAACCTTTCACCTCCTTTTATTTTTAAGAAGATTATATATTCTTTTCTAAAGCTAGTATTATAAACTATTATATTTTTATAGTCTATTGTAAAGTTCTAAACTTTAATATTAAGATGTATCAATTCTTAATATTAATCTTATTAAGATATTAATACTTAATGCATAGCTAACTATCTATTTAGTTCTAATATATAGAGAAGTAGATAATTAGCTAATAACTATATTAATTTTAAATATCCACTTTGTACTTTTATTAATAGATATTTAAACTTATTAAGCTTTTTTTAACGGAAGTTATAAATTATAAAGAGCTCAAGTTTTTAACTTTCTTAAAAATCTTATATTCCTATAGTCTATATTCTAATAGACTACTATTAGTTCCCTTTTAGATAACTTTTTATATTTCTAATATTCCTATAATACGTTATAGAGGTACTCTTCATACCTTTAAATATAATACTATTAGTATAATAATACAAGGTATATATTATCTTCCTTTTTCTTGAACTTCTTTTTAAGTAATATGTAGTTCTTAATTAGGTCTTTATACTGTATTACTATCTATAGATATATAAAATTACTTATAATCTTTTTATAATCTAGGTAAAAACTAAGTTTCTTCTTATTTTATAGCCTTTCAATAGCTAGTACTAAAAATGTATTACCTTATAAAAGTCAATCTATAGCCTAATTACCCTATAAGTTCTTTATTTTTAACTAACAAATGTCTAAATATATCTTATATCTATTAGTATTTAGAGGACTAAGCTAGACGCACTATATTTATTAGCTTATTATTAATTGTAAGAAGACTCTATAGGTATTATCTAGTAAGGTATTTATAGCTTACCAACGATTGTTAGCAAAATATATATATATCTTTACTATTAAATATAATTATAAGTTCTATTCTTAGGTATTATTCCTATAATATACTTTTCACTTTTAATATTTGCTATAATATACTTATTATAATTTTTATTTTATATAATTTTCTAGGTCGTCGTAGATTACTTGACTAGCTTATTTTAAAAGGGCTTCTACCGTATCTTTAATATTTTCAATAAATTAGCTTATATATAGCTTCTTATTAGAACTTAATTTTATAAACATTCGTTATAGGGCTTTTTTAAGAACTATTATTTAATTTTATTATCATAAGCTACTTTTATAAGATAATTAAGTTTTTTCTAACTTATTAAATTAATATAAGTACATCTTCTTTTATTTTTTATTCTAAATAGCCTCTCTTATCTTATTATTACTTTTTTTATAAATCTAATTCTGTTTAAGATATAGTCTAATATAGTAGACTACTTATCTTATCCCTATTAGATTTATCCTACTTTATTAGATAGCTTTCTATATTATAGATAAATTCAAGTACTTCTAGCTTTCAAAGATAGAGATTATTTTTATTCATACCTTAACGTTTTTAAAAATAATAGTATGCTTTTTAGTATCTGAAAACCATATAGTCTTATATCTACTTTGATATAATTTCTGTTTTCATTCTAAGTTTCTCTAAGCTTTTCTAAGCTTTTACCTTTAAATTTTCTTTACTTTATATAGATAATATACTTTTTAGGACTCTGCCTTTCCCTCTTCTTTCTAGTTCTCTAATATTTAAGGTAATTCTTATTATGTATAGCGTATGCGAACCTCGACGCGTCTTTTTCTAACTTAGGTTCTTAGTTATAGTCTAACCTAAGATACCTTTAATAATACTAATAATGATAGGCTTCTACTTCTTTACTTATCAGCTTAGTTTCTATTACTTATCTACCCTATTTAGAAGTAATATATATTATTTTAAGGGGGTAGTATATATTAGATAGTACTATTAGAAGTTTTTATCAAGTAAGGTTATCTCTATATCCTTCGTATATTATACCTTTTCGTTTTCATTATAGTCTTATAATAGGTTTTTTCAAGTTATAATCTATAGGTATTACAATAACTTTAGTTATAGATTATTTAGGTATTTTCTATTACCTTTCTTACTTTCTATATAGCCTTAGTATTCATTATTATAATATATTATCTAGTCTATATTTATACAGGTTAGTTCTATTATTGTAAATTTCTATAGCTTATATAGCCGTCTTTAAGATAGTCCTCTTTTATTCTTTAAATGGCTTTAGTTATTAGTAGTTTCTAACGAAATATCCTTCTTTATTATACTTAAATAGGCCTTTATTTAGCCTTACCAGTATGTCGTGCTAATTATTATAGGTCTTAAAGCAGTATCTTTATAAGGAACTATATTTTAATATATTTTACCTATATTTAACTATTCCTTTTCTTATAGTCTAAACTATACGTTCTTTTATTCTGTATACTATTTATAAAATATATTATCGATTGATAGTATTATTTTGATACACGTTATAAAGTTAAGTATCGTAGGTCTAGCCTTAAGCGCCTTATTTTAATTTCTTTTAGTCCCTGATAGAATTTATTAGTAAGCGCTTTATTGGTATACTTAAATACTGAAAATAGCTATCTAAACTTAATAGTATATTTTAATACTAGTTATAGCTATAATGAGTAGTATAGGTTATTATATACTACCTTATCTTTATCTAGCTCTTAAAATATACTTATAATTCTAGTTTTTTAGTTCTTATACGTAATAAAAAGCGTCTTAATAGAACTACTTTTGTTAGCGTACTTAGGCATTTTAACACATTCGAGAGCCTCCTTGCCTATGCGAATGCCTAGGCGCGAGAGGCTAGCTACGCTATAACGACTAAGAGGCGTATAAATCGCGCTAAGGACAGCACTTATCGTAAGGTCGACCTCTGTTATAATCCCGGCGGCAGCACACGCGCTTCTTAAGCAACGGGATCACGCCTAAATGCCTCGTCAAGGAAGATGGGGTGCCCCTTTAAGATCAAAGTCAACCTAATAGGTGATCTATAGGTTCCTACAGTTATAGAAGCATCCTATAACTATAGCCCTTCCCTTAACGCTACCTCCTATCCGTCTAACCGCAAAAAAAGCCTAGTCTGATACCTAAAAGTAAGAAGTACGGAATTATTTTAAGACTACCCTTAGATTAGCTCGTAATATTACGTCTCTTATAAGCTTAAATGTCTATAGCAGACCTAGGCCCTAAATAACGTACGTAACGAGATCTTATAAGCCTACGAAGAGAGCCTCGCTAGCTATATACCGACCTAAGCCCTTATTCGAGAGCTTAGAGCACATAAAATCTAGCACTTCTACTATTAAACTAAAAGGCACATCTTAGCTATCTTATAGACTCTTCCTTAGTATAAGGAGATATAGCGTAAGAACCTAGAGGTCATAATCGTCGACAATACGTACAAAACTAACCGCTTTAAACTCCTATTTCTTAATATTTATAGCGTCTAGAGTATCAATATAACCTTTAATATCGCCCTTAGCGTTATTAGCAAAGAGGATAAGGAGGCGTATCTCTAGGCCTTCAAGCGCCTTAATAATATCGCTAAAGAGCTTACGATCCTACGCCTATATTATTAGGACATAATATCAGAGATGTTTACGTATCAAGTAATATAGGCATAGGTATAGGTCGACTACTATGTCAGGACACAATGTCAGAGACGTTCACGCGTCAAGTCACATGGGCACAGATGCGGGTCGACTGCTAGCACGCACGTGACCTACCATAGTTACGAATAGATATAAAGGAATACCCCTAGGGGGTTTAGGAATTTAGGAAGGCAAGAATCAGTAGTCACACAATACAACACCTACCTAGGCCTACTAGTCGCGTTCGGATCACGTATTGACCAGCTTCTGTCTCCCTGCTGACCTCTTCACCTCACCTTGACGACACTACTACATCCCGGCTCTGACACTAAAAACTTATAAACTATTAAATAAACTTACTTTATTATTAGGATATTAAGGCTTAAAGAATAATAGATAATTATAATCTATAAAGATAATATTAATATACTAGTAAGTATATAGCTATATTATAAAAAAAACTTATAAAATTAATAATAGTCTTAAAAATAATATAAATTCTATAATAAGTAAAAATTATTTATATTTATAGGTAATAACCTTAATTATTTTATTACTAAATGGTTATTATAATACTACTTTAACGCGTCTTTATATATTAGTATTATAATAATATAATATATTAATTACTCTAATATTATATTAATTAACCTAGCACTATAAAAATATACACTTTTAAAACAAAGTACCTTACGAACCTATAGCTAGGTACTTATAGTAAAGTGAATAAAATAAATAAATATATAATAGAAAATACGACTATCTAAACCTATAAAGGCTACTACTATAAATATATCCCTAATAGGTAATAGCGTTTTATAATAGGCGTAGAATAAGGAAACCGCTATTAGACCTATATATATAGAATAAGGAAGCTGCTACTAAGCCTTTTATTTCTCTTACGCTAGCAACTAGCTCTAGATAACCGATTCTTTCTTCCTACAACGCTATTACTACTAGCACCTTTTCTAAGTAATTAATCATAGACTATTATAATAGTAGTTAAACGCGACCTAGCCGCTTATTAGCGTTAAGTACGTACCTACTTATTAGCGCCGAGCGCGTACCTACTTCGACCGACCCAGCGCTAAGTCTAGGCGTAGAGGGATAGGAAGGAAGTAGTAGGGTAGTACGAGGGCTAGAGGATGCCTAGCCCTAGGTTATAAGAGGGAACGAATAGGATACCGGTTAGGTTTACCTATAGACTAGCTCCCTAACCGTAGCCGCTATAATATTAAGCCTAGATTATTCCCTAGAGAGGAATATTTAAAAAGGGGAATAATATTAGGATATAATATTAAAGATATTTACGTATTAAGTTATATAGGCATAGGTACGGGTCGACTACTAGTACGTACGTAACCTATTATAATTACGGATAGATATAAGGGAATACCCTTAGGGGCTAGGAACTTAGGAAGGAAAGAATTAGTAGTCTTATAATATAATACCTACCTAGGCCTACTAGTTATATTCGGACTACCTATTAGTTAGCATCTATCTCTTTGCTGACCTCTCTACCTTACCTTGACGATACTACTATATCCCGGCTCTAACATATATATGCTCGTTATAGACTTTAATAAGGCACTTAAGAATGCTATAGAGAAGGTCTAGCTTAATACTTATTAGCAGATTTATATATAGCATATTAGTAAGAATATAGAAGGCAAAGTTTAAGATAAGTAGCTTTAGGAAGGCGATAATCCGTCAGAATAACGCTGCCTCTTCGAAGCTTATAATACGCCCCTCTTTGGTAAGCTATCTTAAGCCTCCTAGCCTATCCCGTTGCCTACGCGCTTATATTTAGGCTAAGGCGTATTATATATCTAGTACTTTAGAGGATAATAAAAAAGAAAGAATAAGAATAAGTAAAAAAGGATTTTAAAAGGTAGCGATTAGTAAACTAAACTAACTAGACCTAATATACTAATTATTAGCACGCTTCTATATTACCTTTATATAAGGCTTGTTACTACGCTTTATTACTCTATATTAATAGCATCCTATCTATCGTTTTATAGGCCTAATAAGCTAATCGCTCTCTTTATGCTTATAGATAAATAGAGGTAATATAGCCTTAGACGATGGTTTCGAATCTATACTAATAAGGAGCTACTAAGAAAATATTATAGTTACGTTAGTTCCTATACTACTGCTATTATCGCAAAAGCACCTAATAAGAGATAATAAGCTAGCTTATTAGTCTTTACCTATATTATAGATATAAGCTAATTTAGCCTAACTAGATTAATCCTAATTAGTATAATTAGCGGCCGACGTTATTAATTATCTATAAAATATCTAGTAAATATAGCGCCTATAAAAACTATTAAAGATCCTAACCTAGATCGTAGCTAAATAGCGATTACTAGCGAACTTTAATAAGATTATATAAGAGGTTAAAAAGATTACGTAGTAATACTATCTCGCTTATTTAGTATATCTAGTCGTTATACTAAGTATCTAAACTATAAGCACTTAGCTACTAAGACTAAGCTAATAGCTAAAGAAGCCTAATAGGTATAAGAGCTATTTATTTTTAATTTCGAGATTATATATTAGAAGACCTAGAACCTAGTAGATATATTAAGTCGCTACTCTAACTATTTCTTAGATAAGGATAAGAGAGAGGTACGCTAGGCGCTACTCTAAGGGTTATTATCCTAGTTCTATATATAAGATAAGGGCGCGACGTCGTTATACGAAAGGTCGGTAGTCGCTATAGTAGCCGCGCTTACGAAGAGCTAGGCGCTATAAAAGTCTATAGTATATTAAGCTACCCTAACTACGTTATTATTAGCGATATAAATAAAGCTATATTTTACTATAAAGAAATAAAAGCGCTTATAAAAGTACTTATTACTAGTACTAAAAGGTTATTATAACCTTTTAGTAATACTATTAGAAGGTAGCTAATATAAAGAGGAACTAGAGTAGACTAAAAGTCTAGAAAAGAAACTATTATTAATATTTAAGTCTACCTTTTTATAATAGGAGAAAAAGACCTATTTATCTGATAGAAATAATAATAGCGCCTAATATAAGGTAAGCTAGCGACTTAGACGTAGGTAATAAGGGACGATAGGTTACTCTAAATAGGCACCTACCTCTATATTCTACCTAGTCTAAAAAAAGAGGTAAAGGCGTTCTACTATAATTCGCCTAATAGAAGATATTTTAGGATATGCTAGACCTATTACCGTATCTATAGCTAGTATTACTAAGATATAATAGCGCCTAAAATCTAAAAGTATATATAGTCGTATACTATATCTTAAATAATAAAGCTATAATATTATAAATTATATAAAAAGCTATTTTTACTATTAGTATTAGCTATACTATTTTAAAAGATCTTAATAGATTTAACTATTATCCTTTTACCTTTAAAAGTATTATATAAAATTACTTATAATATAATTTTAATACTAGTTAGTTAGCTAGTTAAATATATAGTATATATTAAGATATTATTAAATCTTATTATAAAAAAGCTTATAAATTTATCTATATATTATATCTTTTTATATTTTAGGCTACTTATTAAGATTATTTTTAATAAAAGGATACTATTTATAAATAAGTTCTAAAAAATACTTTATTACGCTTTAAATACCTAACGACGCTTTAGTATAGTATTTTATTTTTCAATAAATAGGTAAATAGAGTATATTAACTAGGTTCTAAAGTAAAATTTATAGGTATTTAAAAATATAAAATTTATAGACTAGGCGTTATACCTTATACTTGCTTAGTTTATATATAACTTAATTATTTACTTATTAATATAGTATATACTAGTTAAGCCTATAGATATAATACTATAAGTAATATTATGAGTTTAACTATTCTAATAATATAAAGATATTATATTAACTATCTTATAAAAGGTATAGGTAATTTAGGTTAAGTAATAAAACTAGAAGTAGACCTTATAAGTATTCTATATAAGAGATTAGGTACTAACTTTAACTAAGAACTTATAACTATAGTAGCTAAGTTAGAAGCTAGTAAAAAAAATATAAAAGGCTATTTAAAATAAAAATGTAATTAATAACTATAGGCTTAGGTATTACCTTAGGTATATATCTATTTTATTTTTTTAGTATCGATATTTAAGCTATTATATTTAATAGAAAAAAAAAGAGTTATAGCTTCTAAATAAAATAAAGTATATTATAAATAAAGTATTTAAAATAAAACAAATATTTACTTATTAAGATAAAAAAGACTAATAGTTTTTTGTATATAATAAAAAAGCTATTTAATAAAAAAGTACTTATAAAATAATAAGCCTATCTTATAGGTATATAAAGATAAAGTAAAGAAAAGGAGAAGACCTAAAGTGCTTTAAGAAGTCTAAGACTACGAGGACTAGCTTTAATTATTAAAGATAAAGTAAGTAGTTAATAACCTAGTTTTTAAAAAAAGTAACCTAAAAGGTCATTATAACTTTATAAAGATCTAGTAATAAGGTAATAAGAGCTAATTAAAAGAAAGTAAAGTAAAATAAAAAGAGTATAAAGGTATATATATTAAGGTATAAAGATAAAAAGTAGGTACTTTTTAAAAGTAAATAGATAAAGAAAATATATTACCGATATAACTACCTAGCCTATACTATTTAAAAACCGTTTTTATTTTAAAATAAATCTAAATATATAATACCTTTATGATAAGACCTAGTCCAAGAAATAAGAAAGATAAGTTACCTTAGGTAATAAGAACCTAAAGATAAAAAAAATACTACCTTACCTTTAATCCTTTTTATTAAAAAAGTCTTAAAAGATTATAATAAAGAAAGGAGGAATAATAAGGCTAATAAAGCTACTAAAATAGCTATATAAAGAAAAGACGCCTTATATAAGTTAATATCTAAAAGGAGGATAAATCTATCCTTTATAAAAGCGCTAGCTAAAGATAAGGCATATAGTAAGGTTAAAAGAACTAAAGAGGTAGCTAGTAATAGAGATAGCGTACTAAGCTATTCTAACTAGCCTTTAAAGCTATAAGGTATACTATAGAAAGGTACTAGCTTAGCCTTACTTTATTCGATAATATAGCCTATAGCTACGTTAAAGCTAACGATATAGCCTTAGTAAAATTAAAGGCTATCCTAAGTATAGGTTAATTACTAATTAGGAAAAAAAAGTAATAAAATAAAAGAAAGCTATTTTATATTAAAATAATAGCTCTAAAGCTACTTATACTTTAACGTTAGTTATTAGGTTAAGGTCGACTAAGCTAATTATACCGCGCGTAGCGCTTAAGACGCTAGCCGCTAATATACGAATAATATTAAAAAAAGGGTAAAAGAGGCGTAGTAGCGTACTATTAGGCTATTAAGCGAAGAGCCTTATATCTTTAGCGTTAAAAAAAGAGGAGTAGGATAGAAAGTTAGCTAAAAGAGGTAGCCTTTTAATAGTAAGGTCCTTACTAACGTTAGCGCTAAAGGCTAGTCTTTTACTACTAGTAGAAGTAATAACGGTATTAGCTATAGTAGGCATTATAGCTAAGGTAGCTAAATTAAACCTTAGTCTAAATATTAATAGAATAAAAAACCTATTTTTATATATATACTTTATAAATATATTTATATATAGCTTTATTAGCCTAGCTTTAATAAGTAGACGTTTAAATATCAAAAAGCAAAGATAGCCTTATATAAAGGTAATAAGTAATAGCTTATTAGCTAGGTTATCTAAAATTAAACTAAAGTTATAATATTTTTAGTATAATATTATTAAAAGGCTTTAAAAAGTAAAAAGGCTAGAAAAATAAGTAAGAAGATATAAAGGCTTATAAAGCTAGGACTTGAGTTATTAGCCCTATACTAGATAGTATAGACTACTAATAAAAATAGCTTTATAATATAATTACTATATTAATAGACCTAACTAAGATATATAGTTAGCCTTAAGTAATAGAAAAAGTAATAAGAAATATAATATACTAGTACTTATCTAGTACTAGTCGCTATTCTTAATAGTTTACTATATATACTAGTAGTAAAAGGTATAAAAGTATTTTATAGGCCTAATTAAAAGTAGTATATTAATATTAGCTAGTACTACTATTATAGTAATATTACTATTATTATCGTTATTATTATTTTAATATAAAGAGTTAAAAGAACTAAAGGTATAGGTTAAGGCATAGTAAAGGGTAAAGGTAATACGGGCGTAGGTATAGGTTAAAGCGTAGTAAAAGGTATGGGTAGGGGCGAAGGTAAGGGGTAGTAAGGTATACTCTACGAAAGAGGCGTTAGCGTTAGCGTCGTCGTCGTTATTATCTTTTTCCTTTTCCTTTTCTTTTTTTCTTCCTCTTCTTTCTTTTCCTTAAGCTTAAAGACTAGTATATTATTATTATCTTAATAAACGAGTTAGCTATATTATATTAGGGTTATTATATTATAATAAAAAGCTTATATTATTGTTTTTATAAAAAGTAAAATATCGTTTTTAAAAAAGGCTTAATAGGTATAAGTTTAATAGCTATTATAGTAATTATAATTAGGTTATAGCTATTAAAAAGTAGAAGAGAAGATTTAGATACTATTATCTAAAGATATAAAAAGATCTAGTATAAAGGCCTAAGAGATAAAAAAACTAGTCTTATCAAAGACTAAGCGAATAGCCTTTATAAAGCGATAAAGGGTATATTATAAAAGTATAGTAGGCTTAGGTTTAGGCTTAGCTATAAGAGTATATATAGGCTTAGCCTTAGATAAAGAATTAGCGGTAAGGCCGCGCTAGCACTATAAGGCGTAAGAAAAGGTAGCGGCTAAGGCTATAAAGCGCTTAATATAGTAGGTATTTATCGTATTAATTGAAATAAACCTAAGAAGAAAGAAAGAAAAAAAGCCTCTAATAAAAAAATATAAAGTTATAATAATAAACTAATAGAACTAAAAGTTTACCTTTTTAACTATTAGACTATTATGAAGCTAAGTAAAATAACCTTTTTTCTTATTTAGAATTAATAATTAATATATTACTATTAATAAAGGATATAATAATATAGTTATTATATTAATAAGAGTTATAAAGAGAAACGTCTACTACTAGGCTTTATCTAATAGAATAGACGCTAATCTATATTTATAGATATAGCGGTAATACGCGTAAGGTATATTAATAGATAAGGTAAAGAGTGATATCTACTATTAGGCTCTATTTTAATAGAGTAAACGCTAATCCGTATTTATAGATATAGCGGGGATATACGCGAAGCGTATTAGTAGATAAGGTAGAGAGAGACGTCTACTACCGGGCTCTATTTTAATAGAGTTGACGCTAATCCGCGGTTATGGATACGGTAGGGATACGCGCGAGGTATATTGATAGATAAGGTAGAGAGAGATATCTACTACTAGGCTCTATTTAATAGATTAGACGCTAATCCGCGTTTATAAATAAGGTGGGGGTAGGCGCGAGGCGTATCGATAGATAAGATAGACTAAGAGACGTATAATCTATACCGACGAAATAGGTAGAGGGTACTATAACGAGTAAGACGTAATATACCTTACCCTTATATTATTAATAACTCTAAGGGATAAGAGCCGTAGAAGGAGGGGGCGCTATATTAAGGTATAAAATTAGATAGAGCCTTATATAAGGGTATCTCGATATAAGGGAGGATTAAGTAGACCCTAGTTAGGTTAGGAACGGGCTATATGCCTATTATAGGGCGTTATCGTAGGGTCATAGGGGGGTTATGATAACCCTATATAAGGGTAGAGTTATAATAGCTCTTACTAGTAATTAAGAATTACGTAGGCGTATCTCTTTATAAAACTAGCTAGACTTACTAGTTATACCGCTATGCTACGTACCTATATTCGGGCTAGGGCGTACTATATACGCGGTACCTTAGAGGATAAGAAAGGAGAAGAAACGAGAACGAGTAGAAAGGGTTTTAGGGATAGCGATTAGTAAATTAAACCGACTATACCTAACGTGCCGGTTATTAGCACGCCTCTATATTACCTTTATATAAGGCTCGTTACTACGCTCTATTATTTCGTTTTAGTGGCATCCTGTCTATCGTTTTACGGGCCTAATAAGAATTTAGTAATATAAGAAGGGACCTGCTAGGTGCTACACTGGTTTAGATATATTCTACACTATTACATAAGAAAATTCCTAAGGCTATAAGAGAGTACATTAACATCCCGCCCTACCTAAAATTTAATATCACTATAGGTACCAAATCTCTCTATATATCACTTTATTTAGGCCTATTAGACTATCCGGATACCTTTAACGTAGAGTAATTCGAATGACTATCTAAGAAGGGAATGTAGTTAACGGCTTCCTTGGGGGGCTTCCGACGCTATCGTGGGCGTTGATAGCTCCCGGATTGAAGGTATGTGTGGGCGTTAGTGACTCTTAGAGATGTGTGGGCGTATGGGTTGAAGATTGTAAGGGGAGGGGATTCAGGGCCTGAACTTAACTGATGTATAGAGATTTGGTACCCGTAGTGATACTAAGTTTAGGTAGGGCTAGATGTTAATGTACTCTCTTATAGCCTTAGAAATTTTCTTATGTAATGGTGTAGCATATATCTGAACTAGTGCAGCACCTAGCGAGTCCCTTAAGAAAGACTAGAAGCTACTTTTAATAACCCTTTTTAATTAATATTAGTTCTAGAAATATAACCTTAATCCTACTATAATTTAGCCTTATATAGCTTTTGTAATTATCTTTAAGCTTTAAGATTTCCTATACGATAACGCTTAAAAAAAGCTATAGCATCTTAGTAGTCTTAAAGACCTTATAGCTATATAACTACGCGCTAGAGCGCCTCCTAGCTTATGTCAGGACACAATGTCAGAGACATTCACGTGTCAAGTCACATAGGCACAGATACGGGTCGACTGCTGGCACGCACGTGACCTACCATAATTACGAATAGATATAAAGGAATACCCCTAGGGGCTAGGAATTTAGGAAGGCAAGAATTAGTACTCTCATAATACAACACTTACCTAGGCCTACTAGTCACGTTCGGACCACCTGCTGACCAGCTTCTGTCTCCCTGCTGACCTCTTCACCTCACCTTGACGACACTACTACATTCCGGCTCTGACATCTCTCTAGCTTAGGATAGATAATCTATATTTTTAGCCCTACTTATTAGGTAAACCTATATCAAGGTACGGCCTAAAAGTTTTATCCTGAAAAAAAGATAAGGCCTTATAGAACGTTATAAAGTAACGCTATATATAAATTACTATAGACCTATCCTAGATCTTCTTTATACTTATTTCTTTTATAAATTCGATAATTATTATTATATAAACTAGAATCCGCTTAATTTAAGCTTAAATTTTAATTATAGGAGCTTATCTTAGCCTACTTTTAATCCTAAATAGTATTAAGCTTATTCTTTAGAGCCTTTTCTTTATAATAACTTTTTATCTAAGGCTAATAAGGCTTTATAACGTTAAGGTCTAAAGAGTTCTTATATTATAAAATATAATATACTTATAAAAATTATATACTTTTATTAGATATAATAGTTATAAATAAGTATTCTATCTTCTTAAACTATAGTCTTTAAGTGTTTTTTTTAAAAATATTCTATAGTAAAAGAAAGGGACTCGCTAGGTACTATACTAGTTTAGATATTTGCTATACTAGTATATAAGAGAATTTCTAAGGCTATAAGAGAGAATAGCAATATCCCGCCTGCCTAGAATCTAGTACTACTATAGGTACTAAATCTCTCTATATATTAATTAAGTTTAGACTAATTAAACTATCCGAATATCTTTAACTTAGGGCGCGATATTATACTACCTATTACGCGTATTATAGGTTACGAACGACTGCTAATACGTAAAAATATATAATTACGTAAAAGTATTAATTGTAAGCTCTCTTAGTTTTTTAATGGTTTCAAGCGTTTTAGCGCTTAAAGCAGGCCTATAGCCTCAAGCGCGAGCTCATTAAGGTTATCGAGGATCTTATCGATACCTCTTCGATCTAGAGAGGTTGCGTTAGGGCGCTTTGTGCTAGCACTGAGGGCGTATCTAGAGACTCGAGCTGCCCTGCCTCACGGAGGGGGGTTTTAGCAGCTTGGAGTGATTCGAATGACTGTCTAAGAAGCGGATGTAGTTGATGGCTTTCTTGGGGGGCTATCGTAGGCGTTGATAGCTCCTGGATTAAAGGTATGTGTAGGCATTGGTAGCTCTTAGATATATGTAGGCGTATAAGTTAAAGATTGTAAGGGGAGGGGATTTAGGGCCTAAATTGAATTAATATATAGAAAGATTTAGTACCTATAGTAATACTAAGTTTTAGGTAGGGCGCGATATTAATATACTCTCTTATAGCCTTAGGAATTTTCTTATATAATAGTATAGCATATATCTAAACTAGTATAGCACCTAGCGAGTCCTTTATTAAAAGGCTACTTCTACTAAGGTATAAGTAGCTCTAGAGCTATTATTTTAATATAAGGTGGCTTTTTTTATTTTATTACCTTTTTTCTTTAGCTAGTAATTAACTTATACTTAAAATAACTTTTAGTTTTACTAAGGCTATATTATTAGCCTTGATATAGCTATAAGCGATATTATTAAATAAGGTAAAACTAAGCTAGTACTTTTTTATAATATACCTTATAGCTTCTTAAGTTAGTTAGAATAGCTTAATACTCTATCTTTATTACTAGCTACCTTTTTAGCTTTTATAACCTTACTACGCGCCTTATCTTTAGTTAGCGCTTCGAAAAAGATAAATATATCCTCTTTTTAGATATCGACTTATATAAAGCTTTTTTTCTTTATATAGCTATTTTAATAGCCTTATTGCCTTTATTATCCTTACTATTTTTGCTATATTCTTTTAAGACTTATATATTAAAAAGGATTAAAAATAAGGTAATATTTCTGTTATAATTATATTTTTATTATTTAAAATAGCCTATTTTATTTATTTTTTTAGACTAGGTCTTATTATGAAAGTATTAGAGATTTAGATTTTTTACTTTTTTAAATAAAAAGGTTTTTAAGTAGTATAGGCTAGGTCGTTATATTATAAAGGTAATATATCTTCTTTTATTTATTTACTTTAAAAAACAGGCCTTAATCAGAAAACTATTTACCTTTTATTTTTATATTATAGCATATATATACCTTTATATTCTTTTTTTCTATTTTTATTTTTTTTATTTAGCTTTTACTGCTTAAGTATTAGGTTTTTATAAGATTATAATAGCCTTTTTTAGGTTACCTCTCTTTAAGACTAGGTTATTAACTACTTATTATATCTTAAAATATAGAAAGCTAGTCCTAATAGTCTTATACCTCTTAAAGCGCCTTAGGTTTTATACCTTTCTTTATATTATCCTTATATATTTATAGAATAATCTTATTATTAAAATACTTTTATAGCTTTTATAAATATTTTTCTATTAAATAGCCTTTTTATTATATAAAAAACTAATAGTCTTTTCATTACTTTAATAAGTAAAAATCTACTTTAAGTACCTTACCTATCATATATTTTACTTTATTTAAAAACTATAGTTTTATTTTTAAGATTAAATAGCTTAAATATTAGTACTAGAAATATAAGATAGATATATGCCTAAAATAGTAATATAAGCTAATATATAAGCCTATAATTACTATCTGCCTTTTTAATTTTAAATAGATTTTTATATTTATTCGCTAGCTTCTAGCTTAGCTACTCTAGCTATAAAGTCTTAATTAAAAATAGCACTCAATCTCTTAGGTAGAATACTTATAAAATTTACTTATAGTTCTAACACTTACTTACCTTAAACCGCTTATACTTTTTATAAGGTAGTTACTATATTATTTTTATATCATTTAAGTAATTAAACTAAAATATTGCTTATAATACTATACCTATAGGTATAGCTAGTATATTATAAAAACCTTTATTTATAGCAACCTATAGACTATAGCGTAATAGTAATGTAGCTAGTATATACCTTATTGATAAGTAAATAAATTAGTTATCTATAACTTAGGTAAATATAAAGTATAATGCGTAGTCTAATAACTCTATATTCCTAAACGCGTATAAATACTACTTAAGAACCTAATTCAGATATTCTATTTACCTATCTATCTAAAAATAATATACTATACTAAAACGTCGCTAAGTCTTTAAGGTATAGTAAAGCGTTTTTTAGAACTTACTTATAAATAACGTTTTTTTATTAAAGATAATCTTAATGAGTAGCCTAAAATATAAAAAAACTATAATATATAAATAAATTTATCTACTTTTTTATAAAAAGTTTTAATAATATTTTAATATATATTATATACTTAGTTAGCTAATTAACTATTATTAGAATTAAGTCTTTTCATATAGTAATTTTAATAATATAAAGCTAGTGATAAAGTCTATTAAGATCTTTTAGAATAATATAATTAGTACTAGTAGTAAAGATAGCTTTTTATATAGCTTATAATACTATAGCTTTATTATCTAGTATATAGTATACGATTATATATACTTTTAGATTTTAGGCGTTATTATATCTTAATAATACTAGCTATAGATATAGTAATAGGTATAGTATATCTTAAAATACCTTTTATAAGGCAAGTCGTAGTAGAACGCCTTTACCTCTCCTTTTAGACTAGGTAGGACGTAGAGGTAGGTACCTATTTAGAGCAATTTATCGTCCTTTATTACCTAGGTCTAGGTCGCTAGCTTACCTTATACTAGGCGCTACTATCGTTTTTATTAAATAAATTAGTCTTCTTTTTATTACTATTAAAGGTAGACTTAAACGTTAGTAGTAGCTCTTTTTCTAGATCCTTAGTCTGCTATAGCTCTTCTTTATATTAGCTACCTTCTAGTAATATAACTAGGGAGTTACCGCAACCTTTTAATACTAGTAATGGGTGCTTCTATAGGCGCCTTTATTTCCTTATAGTAGGTCGTAGCCTCTCCTATATCGCTAGTAGTAGCGCGGTTAGGGTAGCTTAACGTGCTACGGCCTCTTATATAGCGACGTTGCGCTTTTATCCTATATATGAAACTAGGATAATAACCCTTAGAGTAACGCCTAGCGTGCCTCTTTCTAATTCTTATCTAAGGAATAGTTAACGACTAAACGTATCTATTAAGTTTTAGGTCTTTTTTAATATATAATCTCAAAGTTTAAAAATAAATAGCTCTTTTACTTACTAGGCCTTTTTAGCTATTAGCCTAGTTTCAATAGGTAAGTACTTATAGTTTAGATAATTAGTTAAGATAACGATTAGGTATATCACATAGACAAAATATTACTACTATATATAGTAAGTATAGATAATAGCTATTAGTTCTACTTTAAGCATATTATATTAAAGCTTAGCGTTTTTTAATCTTTTAATAGGTATACTATTAGGTACTACCTATCCTTATACTTCTAGGATAAGATTACATTTATTATATAGTCTAATATATCTATCTTAATTTAAATAAAGAAATATAGGTTATAATATTATATACTTAGTATATAAATAAACGCCTATTATAATTCTTTAAAAATAATAGCTTTATAATAGCCTTATTAAGAGATAATAAGTCTAGTATAAGCTCTTTTATTAAGTCCGTTGATAATATAATAATATAACTATACCTTTTAATAAAATATTGATAGAATCTAAAAAACCTAAAGAACGCCTAAATATCCTTAATAGTCTATAGTACTAGCTACTCTTAGATAGCCTCTATTTAGATCTTTTCTTATTCTATTATAAATCTAAAGAACCTAAGCTTTTTATAATAGAACTTATACTTTACTACGTTTATAACTAGTCTTTCTCTCTTGAACAATTTAAGGATAGCTATAATGTACTACTAGTATATCTCTAGGTTAAGAGAGTAATTTAAGATATCGTCTAGGTATGCTATATAGATTATATCAAATAGTCTTTTAAATACTTTATAAAACGTTATTAATACATTAAAAACCTTTATAAGTATAATAGTAAGCTTAAAATATCTATACTAGTACTAAAAAGCTATTTTCTATTTATCTTATTTATTTAATATTGATAAAGTAGTAGGCGTTTTTTAAGTTAATACTTATTATAAATCAGACCTTTTAGAAATAGTCTAAGATCCTTTAAATAAGTAGTACTAGTATATAGTTTTTCTTTATTACCTAGTTAAGCGCTTAAAAATTAACGTATAATTAAAGCTTTTTTTTAATATAAAAATAATAAACGCTTTTATAAATAAGCCAGTTAATTAGATCTACCTTTTTTTTAAAACGTCTTATAATTACTTTTATAAAGCCGCTAGCTTTTTTACTATTATTAGGTAGATTAGTCTAAATAGTAGAGCCTATCTTTTTTTATAGTCGATTATATAGACTTTATATAGTACTACTAGATATACCTTTTTACTAGTACTAATACGCTAAAAGATATCTCGATAATATATAGGCGCTTTATCTACTAGGTTAGTAGTAGCTATATTATTATATCCTTTTTAGGTAGTTATAGTAAAAATAGTAGGATTATTAGGCCTTATATTCTTTTAGCTTTTTATTAGAGACATAGGCTAGGCTATAATAACGCCTAAAGCTAGCGTATATATTATAGCTATTTTTTACTACCTATTTTACTTACTTTCTCCTTTTTATAGTTATTATCTTAACCTTTTTAGGTATAGTATCTAATTAGGTTAAGATTCGCCATTACTTAGCGCTTATTAGCGCCCTAGTATTACTTCTTCTTTACCTTTATTTATATAGCCTATGAAGCTCTATAGTCTAGGTCTATACCTAAAAGGCTTTCTTATAGAACTTTTTCTACGTCTTAGAAATACTACTTACCTCTTTCGCCTCTTAGTCTTTATCCTATAGCTAGTATATTATAAGTATAATATACTATACTTTTAGTATCTCTTTTAATAGCTTAAAAATAAAGTAGTTAAACTTAGCTTTAAATTTTTATTTAACTTTATCTATATTATCTTACTAGTTATATAATATAGCTATATTTTTTTAATACTTATTAACCTTATAAAGAACTTTTTTATACTAAGTTATATAGCTATATCGATATTCTTATTAAGAGTATTTTAGAAATAAGTATACTATTCTATTATAAGGTCTATTAATAGTCTTTACTATACTTATATAATAATCTCTAAGTCTATTAGCGCCTTACTATAGGCCTTATATATATAAATCGTTAGGTTATAGGTATAAATAAAGTTCTTAATTATTATAAAGTTTTTTAGCTTAAGTTTAGTTAAGTCTTTTAATAATAGGTTTCTTTTTTAAAAAAAAAGTTAGGTAAATAAAAAAGTTATTTTGTCTTTATAATAATCCTTTTTAATATTTTATATAATCTTATTAAAGTTTACTAGTAATAGCTTTTTAGCCTTAATTTAGGTTAAAATCTTTAATAGTTCTTATAGGCGCTACTTTTACTAGATCTCTTATAAGCAATTAATAATATCGGCTATTACCTACGCTAGTTAGGATTAATCTAGTTAGGCCGAACTAGCCTACGTTTACGATATAGGTAAGGACTAATAAGCTAGCCTATTATCTCTTATTAGGTACTTTTATAATAATAGTAGTATTATAGGAATTACTATAATTATAATATTCTCTTAGTAGCTACCTATTAGTATAGGTTCGAAACTATTATTTAAAGCTATATTACTTTTACTAGTCTAAAGCGTAAAAAGGGCGATTAGCTTATTAGGCCTATAAAATAATAAAGAAGATATTATTAAAATAGAGTAATAAAATATAATAATAAGCTTTATATAAAGGTAATATAGAGGTATACTAATAACTAGTATATTAGGTATAATAATTTTAATTTACTAATCGCTATCGTTTTTTATTTATTCTTTTTCTTTCTTTCTTTTTTATTTTTTAAAGTACCGCGTATAAAATACGCCTTAGCCTAAATATAGGCGCGTAGTATAGTAGTATAACTAATAAGTCTAGCTAGCTTTATAAAGAGATATACTTTTATAATTCCTAATTACTAGTAAGAGCTATTATAACTCTACTTTTATATAAAGTTATAATAACCTTTTTATACCTTTACTATAATATCCTATTATATAAGGCTATAATAACCCCTTTATACCTTTACTATAATGCCTTATAGTAGGCATATAGCCTATTCCTGACTTAACTAGAGTCTACTTAATCCTCCCTCGTATCGAGATGCCCCCCCGCAGGGCTCCGTCTGATTTAATACCTTGATAGTAAACCCCCTATGCCCTTAATATTAACGCCTTATTATATAAAGTTATAGTAACCCCCTTATGCCTTTACTATAATGCCTTGTAATAGGCATATAGCCTATTCCTAGCCTAACTAGGGTCTATTTAATCCTCCCTCGTATCGGGATGCCCCCCGCAGGGCTCTGTCTAATTTTTTACCCTGATATTACTCTAAAGATAATAATACCTTTAAAGCTAAGTTTATTAGTAATATTAGAACTAATTTCTTTTACTTATATTAGTCTTAACGTACTTTTAAAATAATATTTTCTTAAGCCTTTATTATATGCTTTAAAGGGTATCTAGATTAAAAGGTATCTTAAAGGTATTCATCTTAAAGAGATATCAGGACATAATATCAGAGATGTTTACGTATCAAGTCATATAGGCATAGGTATAGGTCGACTACTAGCACATACGTAACCTATTATAATTACGAATAGATATAAAGGAATACCTTTAAGGGCTAGGAACTTAGGAAGGTAAGAATTAGTAGTCTTATAATATAATACCTACTTAGGCCTACTAGTTACGTTTAGACTACCTATTAGCTAGCTTCTATCTCCTTACTAACCTCTTTACCTTACCTTAATAATACTACTATATCTTAGCTCTAATATCCTAATTCTTTTTCCTTTTTATAAATAGTAACCTATTAAAATAGTAATAGAATAATAAAGAGGTAATAGCTACCTTATTATACTAATATATCGTAGACTTAATAAAGGTAGGCGGCGCTATTATTAGAAGACGAACTTTTAAGTATCCTAACTATCTATAAGGTTAGTAGCGATAGCGCGCCTATAGCCGCCTAGTAACGTTTATAGCTATAGCTACGAGCACTAATAGATCTCTAATAAAGCGAAAATATAAGAGAGACGTAGGTCCTTCCTTAAGAAACCTTAATAGAGGAGTAAGAGCTAGACTAAGAAATCGTAAAGCTAGTCGTAAGGCGAAGGATTAAAGTAAAGCGTTTTATATAATATAGAAGGCGTTTACTAAAGCGCTTTTATTAAGATACTATAACCTTAATCTATTAATAAGAGTAGAAACTAATATATCTAGATATACGCTAAGAATAGTCTTAACCTAACTCTTTAAAGGCTGCTAGTACTTTATTGCTTTTATATTAAAGAAACTTATAAGTATAGAATTATAATTAATACCTTAAGCTTTAAATTAATAGTAATCGTTATCTCGTTCTATATATAGTAGTACTACCTTATATACCTAGATAAGCTAGTTAAGGTCTTAATAGACTATCTAAATTACTAATCCCTAGCTATAAAAGTATAGCTAAATAGTAAAAATACTTAGTAAATAAAAGAACTAGCTTTATTCTAGTTTATAATTAAATATAAAGAAAAGAAAAAGAACCTTATAGATAGGTTATTATAGCGACTAGATTACTATAACTTTATAAGCTAGAAGCTAGCTTATTAAGAAATATTAGACGCCTTTTTATCTTACTTTAAAAAAGATAAGTTATAAGAGGCTATAATAGATATAAGGCGACTAGACCTTAGTTAACTAGTAATCTAGTACTTATATAGATAGTTAAACCTTATAGACTTTACCGTTATTAATGTAGGCTTATCTAAGATAGGCACGAGGCGGCTAGACCCTAGTTACCTAGTAATCTAGCGCCTACGTAAAAGATTAAAGTATACGAACCTTATAGACCTTACTATCGTTAACGTAGGCTTATCTAAGATAGGCATAAGGCGGCTAGACCCTAGTTACCTAGTAATCTAGCGCCTACGTAAAAGATTAAAATATATAAACCTTAGTATATTTAGTATAGGCTTATTTAAATATTATAAGACTTTTTTTCTTACTATAAGAGGTAGCTAGAAAAGGAAAGGTAACCTAGATATTAAGGAGCTACCTTAGAGGCTATTATATATAGCCTAGGAAAAAAGGTTACTTTATTTAAAGCCGCTAGGTATATAAGGCGTATCTTATAGATCTTTTTAACTACTAAAGACTAGCAAATACGATCTTTAAAGTATAATAAAAAGACGCTTTTATTATAGATTAAAAGTAGCGCTAGAGAAATAACTAGGCTAACGTAAAAGTGCTGCTATAGTATATCTCTAAAGTAAATAGTCTACTAAAAAAGGTAATAATATATTATCTTTAAGTCTTTTTATAAAAAAGTAATAAAGGCGTTCTATAAAGACCTAACTACTAGCTATAAAAAAGCTTATAAAATAAAAATAGCTTTATAGCGCTAGTATTACTAAGATAGTCTAGGTAAAGATATAAGCGATTTAGTTAATTACTACTTTATATATTAGTAAATAAAAAGCTTAACGTATAAACTATATAGTAAACTTACTTTATTACTAGTCTTAACTTAACTCTAAAAAGAGATATTATTAGATTTCGTTATAAGACTTTTACTTTTAAAAAACATATTAAAAAAAACTATAACGCTATCCTAGTTATAATTAACTACTTTACTAAATATACCTTTTATATCTTATTAACTATTAAACTAATAGCTAAAAGACTAATAAATATTTTACTATACTATATCTTTTATATATTTAGTATCTTAGCTAAGATTATCTTAAATAAAAGATCGTTATTTATAAATAGATTCTAAATAATACTTTATTAGCGCTTTAGAATTATATAAGGGTTTAATATAGTATACTACCTATAGACTAATAGGTAAATAGAACGTTAATATTAGAGCCTTAAGTATTACCTAAGGATATACTATATAAATAAATAAGATAACTAAAGGTAACTACTACTTTTAGCTAAACTAACCTATAATATTTCTTAGTACTTCGCTATAAGCTATTCTTTTACTACTATGCTATTCAATTTTAACTTTTAAGAGCTAAAAGCTATTCCTAACCTTTCTAGCTAAGGTAATAATATCGACGCTATTAAAAGAATATTAGACCTCTAAGAATCCTATAACTATATTACGGCTACCTTATAGTATACTAGTAAAAGATATATAAAGTAGTATAATAAATAATAATTAAATAAATATTTTACGGTTAGAGATTAGGTACTTTTTTTTAATAAAACGTCTTAACCTATAAAGATATAACTAAAAGCTTATTAAAAATATATTAGACTATATTAGGTTAAGGAAGTAGTAAAAGCTTATAAGTTAGCGTATAAAGTCTATTTACCTAAAGGTATACGAATCTACTTTATATTCTTTATTACCTCTCTTAAACCTTTTATCCTTTAAAAAAGTAAATAGCTAGCGTATTTATTCAAGATATTACTTTATAATAACTAAATCTATAAAGTATAAGAAATTATAAGTTATAAAAGGTTAGTACGTATATAAAAGTATCTTTACTAATAGGTAGGCTATATTCTAAAGAGTAATAAATAGGTAAAAAAAAATATAAGAGATAGCTAAATAATATAAAAATATAAAATAAGTATTTAGCTATAGCTATATAAAAAGCTAGCTAAGATTATAATTATTATAATATAAATAATAGTCTTAAGTTAAGATTATCTATTAACTTACTTATAATTAATAAAAACTAAATATTAGTATAACCTAAAATATATAAATACTATAAAGAACTTACTACTACCTATACGTTTATAGACTTAGCCTCCTTATCGTCGTTGCCTATAAAGGCGTCTATACTATCGATAATAGCGAAAAGGGTAGGTAGGCTAGCCTATATATAAAGGCTACTAAGTAGTTAAGAAGTAAGAAAAGGTAAAACTTATACTCTTATATAACGTAAAAAAGGTAATAGACTTTATTATAACTAAGGCTAAAATATAGGTAGTAGACTTAGTAGTAATAGCCTACTTATTAGTAGCGGTATTAGTAATAATTATAAAGGCCTTAATAGCCTAGACTTACGCCTTACTAATAGTAATATAGCGCTTTATATTTATAAGGTTAACTTACTTTTACGTAATAGTAGCCTAGGCCTTAATTATCTACTACTTATTCTATAGCTATTAGAAAGCTTTTAATATACCTAATTAGACGTGACGTCGAATAAGGTAGGCTATTTTAAGTATTAGTAAAGACTACGTAACTAGGATATTAAGGATACTTATAAGGTTATTATTAAAAAAAGGTATAAAAGATAGTATTTAATAACGCCTTTATCTTATCCTTAGTAATACCTACTATAGGTATATATAGCTTTTATAACGTATTAGACGTATAACGGCTATACTTAGTAGTATACTTATTAATCTCTATATAAATAAAAAAGATACTTTTTTTAAAGCCTTTCTACTTAGCTAAATAATAAGTATAGTAAAGGTAATAAAAAGGTATAGCTTTTTACTAATAGTAGGATTAAAGGTATTATATTTAGTATATTAGGCTTTAGCTTTATACTATTAGCTTTATTATTTCGTTTTTATTTTAATAGGTAATAGGCTATATAGTATTTTTTAGTTATTAATAGGCTTATAGTATATATAAGATACGCTTATTAATAGCTTATTTTTAATACTATATAATATATATACTTAATTATTATATTTTTATTTTAAAGCTATTAATAAATTAGCTAAAAGGCTAAAAGGTATAAAAAAGACGATTATATTTATAAAGAAAATAAGTAAAAATAGAAAAGCTAATAAAATTAGACTAGCTTTTATTTACCTAAAAGTTAGCTATACCTATAAAGCTATAATATTAAAGAATTATAAAAAATAAAACTTATTAATATTTATAAAAAAGTAAATATTAGATATATTAGTAATAATATATTACAAGTATAGAATAAAGAAACTACTATTAGAGCTATATATATAGAATAAAAAAGCCGCTACTAAGCCTTTTATTTCTTTTACGCTAATAGCTAGCTCTAAGTAACTAAGTCTTTTTTTCTTTTTTATAATACTATTACTATTAGTACTTTCTCTAAATAATTAATTATAAACTAGTATAGTAATAGTTAAGCATAACCTAGTCGCTTATTAGCGCTAGGTATATACTTATTTATTAGTATAAAGTATATACTTTTTTATTAGCGTTAAGTATATACTTATTTATTAGCGTTAGGTACGTACCTACTTCGACCGACTAGCGCTAAGTCTAGGCGTAGAAGGATAGAAAGGAAGTAGTAAGGTAGTATAAGGGCTAGAAGATGCCTAGCCTTAGGTTATATAAGGGAATAAATAAAATACTAGTTAGGTTTACCTATAGACTAGCTATAGAACTATAGCCGCTATAATATTAAGCCTAGATTATTCTTTAGAGAAGAATATTTAAAAGGGGGAATAATATTAGGATATAATATTAAAGATACTTACGTATTAAGTTATATAGGTATAGGTATAGGTCGACTATTAGTACGTATATAACCTACTATAATTATAAATAGATATAAAGGAATACCTTTAGGGGCTAGGAACTTAGGAAGGTAAGAATTAGTAGTCTTATAATATAATACCTACCTAGGCCTACTAGTTATATTTAGACTACCTATTAGCTAGCTTCTATCTCCTTGCTGACCTCTCTACCTTACCTTAACGACACTACTATATCCTGGCTCTAATAAGAGATAAAAAGCGTTAGTTAAGGTTAAACCTTTTTTAGTAGCTTATATATAAATTCGGTTAACCTAGCGGCTTAGTAGACTAGTAATAGTAAAGACCTTAGTAGTAATTTTACTATTATAAAGAGCTTAAGCTAATAACTAATATATAGATTATAATATTAGGATTTATAATTATCGTAGTAGTTATTATAAAAAATATAAAGGAATATTAGGACATAATATTAGAGATATTTACGTATCAAGTTATATAGGCATAGGTACAGGTCGACTACTAGTACGCATATAACCTACTATAATTACGAATAGATATAAGGGAATACCTCTAAGGGCTAGGAACTTAGGAAGGCAAGAATTAGTAGTCTTATAATATAACACCTACCTAGGCCTACTAGTCACGTTCGGACTACCTATTAGCCAGCTTCTGTCTCGCTGCTGACCTCTCCACCTCACCTTGACGACACTACTACATCCCGGCTCTGACAAGGAAAGATACTTAGGAAGATATATATATATATATATAAATTTAGTAAGGAGCTTCTTAATATATTTTCTAAATAATTTATAGCGGAGCTATATCTTAGTAGGATAAAACTTTTAGGCCCTACCTTCGTAGCAAGCCGCAATATATATTTGCCTTAGTATTTATATCCTTCCTTTATATAAACTATAAGACCGCTATATAGTTGTAGATTAACCTCTATATTCTTTTAGTAGCTAGTAGTATATAGTAGTTAAGATAGAGTTCTTTATATAAAGGCTTTTTAGTAGGCAAAAATATATAATATACGTAGTACTAGATACTCGAGAAATTAAGCGAGGTAGCATATAAATAAAAATATTAAAAAATTGGTTAAAGAAGGTAAATAGTAAATAAAATTATTAATTATTAAAAATCTTATTTCCGGGAAAGCACTTTGGTAATAGCATGCCTAATGACGGTACCCGCCTTCTCGACCTCTTTCTTGCTAAGACCAATCGTAACGCAAACCTTTAACGCCGGCCGTGCTACACAAGCGTCGCCCTTTGCCTCGAAACTTGCGGAGATGGGGAGTGACTTTAACCTGGTTATGAGAACACCATTTGACAGGGTCTGGAGACAGATATGTTAAACATGACTCGACGGACCACCGTTTGATAAAACCCTGGATACTGACCTCCTCGACACACTCCTGGAGGAGCCGTTCTTGATCTTCTAGTGAGAGGTTCCTGGTCTTGACCACCTCATCTTTGAAAACCAAGAGCATGATGGGATTCTCCGGGGCACTTGTGCAAACGACCCAGTCGCTGCGAGGATCAAGTTGCGCTTTCATGGTTTTAATGTTCTCCCGGCATTGGGCGATGACGTCAGGGTTTGACTGCAGCATGTTCAGAGTTTCGCTAGCAGTAACGGCGAGCATCGCAGGTAGTGCGGCAGAGAAGGTGAACGAAGCAGACGAGATGCGCTGATGTTCGACAACATCCTTGGCGCCAGCGCAGAAACCGCCACCGGCACAGAGCGGTCCAGCGAGGGAGCCGATGATCATGTCCACCTGCGACGGGTCCACATTCTGTGCTTCCGTGAGACCTCGACCAGTGCGACCAAGGACGCCAAAGGACCACGTCTCATCCAAGATGATGCGGAATTTGTACTTCTCCTTCAGCTCGACCTGGCACGTAACCGGGTTAGAAACGCCCAACATGGAACAAGCGGAGAGGGGCTGGACAATCTCCGGTGCCATGCTGAGCATGAGACTGTTGCGAGATCACCGCAAGGGCCAAGGCCTGTCCTTATGGCACCAGAACACCGCACACGCGCCTTGCCCCCCAGGATGTCGCGAACTCACCAGTCTAGGGAGATCAACACAGTCACCCACTCTCTCAAAAAGGCCTTCCGTGACGATGAATCGGCGCGTCAGCTTCTTTCGCGATTGTTCCTCTGACACCCTCCGCATGACACGTTCCAAATCATCCATATCCCCGTGATTGTACCATTTAATGTTGCTTCTGGAAATCTGCAAGCCTCGGCGTATGGAGAAGTTAACCGCGCGGTCGGCAACGATAACATCACCTCGTTTGCAGAAAGCGGGTATGACGCTAGAGATGGTTGAGAAAGCCTGCGCGTAGACGATGCACCCCTCAGTGCCGATGTACGATGCGATGTCGGCCTCCGTCTTCATGTGTACATCCTGGGTGCCGTAGAACTGAGGGGGCCCGCAGGGACCAACGCCGTAGGCGCGTAGCACCTGGATGGCCTTTTCCTTGATTTGCTCGTTGGCGTTGAAGTTGTAAAAGTTGTACGAGCCCAGATTCGTCACGGTCTTGCCGTTAGACAGCTTCGCCTTGGGACCGCTGGGGCTAGAGAAATGTCAGGACACGGACTAGAGACCGACGCTGGAGAGAAGCAGTACCCGACTATCACCGGCAGCTTGTCACGCTCGGCGATCTCTAGAGGAGTCTGGGGAGCGACTAGAGGCTCTGGGGTCCACTCGTCTACGAGATCATCTATCTCCTACGGCTGAAGTTAGACGGTAACAGAACAGTCGGGCGGAGGGGAGATGCCGCACGTCTTCGTTGAGCTGCACAAAATTCTGCTTATGGGTAGAGTACGAGGGCGACAGCAGGTACCGGACGAAGAAAATCACAAGCACAAGCTCGATGGCGGATCGGATCGGGTCGTTCTGGTAGCTGGACCGGACGTATCGTATAATGACAGAGGAGCCCGGCAATTTCTGGAACGTAGTGACAGCCACATTCGAAGCCGTGGCTAGGAACCGCTGGGCATCGTCAAAATCCATGGTGGGCGGGACCAGGCGGGAAATGGCCAAGTGCACGGCACGGGCAGTGAGCGGGACAGGGTGCGATTTGAGGTCGACGTGAGAGAGGAAGCAAGAATCCCGATCGCCGCAATGAATTGGGAATTTGGCGTTCGAGACGCGCCTGGCTTGGCGCAGGCTCCAGCAATATTACTTAATCAAACACTATTACTTGCCTGTATCAAGGGGCTGTTGTTTTACCTTGTGATTACGGTACGTACCGAAGTTCCAAGGGCGCCGGGAGCGCCGGGAAAGCCGTCACAAATTAACATGATTTTTTTTGGCTCGGTGTTTTAGACGGACACTCGCGATGGGAAAGGAAGTGTTACGTTCAAGCTCTACCCTAGCGCGGAACACCGGAGGGCGACGAGGCCCATGGAACTACCACCTGACTCTCGCGCTCATGGACCCAACACAAGTATAGCACCCCTCGCGTGCACGACGCCAGCACCTAGCAGTGTCTCGGGCCGCAGACGCTGACAAGTAGAATTCCAATTTCATTCATTATACTCATCTACCCCCAAACCATGAACAGAGTGATAAAAGACAGCTATGGAAACAGGGAACATGCAGAAACGACAAGGCGAAGCCGACTAGAAATGAGAGCATGGGATGCATCAATACATTCAAGACGGAACCGGCCACCTCCGGCTTATTCGTGAGCCTCTCCATGTGGAGACTCTACCGTCGTCCCTAATCAAATGACCAGGAACTTGACCTTGTCCGCCGCCGCCGTCTCTTCCGCCTCCTCATCCGGATCACCCGTCTCCTCTTCCGTTGTGTCGTTATTGTTCTGGTCGTTAGGCTGGACCAGGCGCATGTCCTTCGTGAGGGTCGCAGGGAAAGCACCTTCACCAATCGAAGGGCCCGCGACTGTCGGCGCGACGAGCAGAGCAACAAAGATGACGAGCAGGGTGAAGTAGAGGATAGCATAGCGGATCACGCGCTTGCGCCTCAGCTTCGTTTGCTTCATGGAATAAATGGGAGGACGGATTTGCCGACTACAAGCATAAGTTAGACCGTGGTCACAAAAGCAGGCCCCGGAACGAGAGGACGGGGTTGGAGGGATCAGTCACTTACCTCGGCAGGAGCCAGAAGAGCATCATCGAATGCAGGGTGTCGACCTTTGGAATGACAATAATCGGCACCATGAAGAAGAGCAGGAAATGACCGAGGATGAAGTCCGCCGCGAACATACTCAGCTCGGTGATCTTGCACAGGAACTCGCGTCCGGGCTGTGTGAAGGAGTGCCAGCCCATAGAGTACCACTTGCCAGTCCAGAATGCAATGTTCGATTCATCCGTCTTGAACTCGCGGGTCAGGGTCAGGCTGACGATGAGCTTGAAGATAAAGCGCTGGATGGCGACAACCGCGATCATGCCGGCCAAGGTTCTTGCGAAGTTGAACTTCTCGAGGTAGTACATGACCTCGAAGAACACGAGCATCATGACGACGGCGACGCCGTGGGCGATGGCCGCCAGCACACTGCCGAATTTCTTACAGCACATGCCCAGCAGTGGCCCCATGCAGCACGCCATGCCAAACATGGCACCGAGAATGCCCGCGTTGACGGCCACGGGAGCGAACGCGACGATCGCGAGCCTGATGAGGGAGTTGGTCGGCCCCTCCGTGTCATCGGCGTCCGGCTCCACGCCCGTCTGCGCGTTGATGTAGAGATAAGGAATCGCGGTGACAGCGACAAGTAGCAGCGGGACGAAGATCTCGCCGAAGAACAGGTTTGTGATGGCCGCGCGGGGGACGTCGGCCGACAGCTTGCCCGAGGGGTCACCGAGGGTCTTACGCTTGTAGCCCGTGATACGTGTGCGCGAGAGGCGGCAGAAGGCGATCCAGGACGAGCCGTGCGACCGCGAGTTGCCCCTCGACAGCCAGCGGAGGAACTCGCGGTAGTCTATGAAGAAGTCGTTCCACGCGAACTGGTGAGGATTGAAGAAAAAGGGCGAGATCACCAGGGACATGAGCGAGATCCAGAAGTAGACCAGGGCCGCCTGCCAGACGGTGACGGTCGCGAAGAGCAGCATCATTAGGAGCCTGGCACCGAAGTAGATCGACGGTCCGGCGAACCTCGAGTAGAGCACGCCGAACGGGATCCGGGCTGTGGCGAAGCCACGGCCGGTCCCGATGTAGCGGGCGCCGCCGAACGAGAGGTCCTGCTGCACCGAGTTCGCGTAGATCTGACAGGTAAACACCTCGAAAAGGGGCGAGAACGAGCAGATCTGCTTCGCCAACCGCGTCGCCGCCCTCCAGACGCCCCTCTCCGTAAGTTCCTGAACCACCAGTGGCACGAACGCGAGGAAGAACACGAAAATAATGGAGATGATGCACCGGTAGACCCAATCCATCAGGGCGTCCGTGTTGGCGCACCCGGTCGGCAGGAGGGCATCGGTGATCGGGACGTCGGGGTTATAGAAGCAGCGGATAGTCTCGTGCTTGAGCGCTCCCAGGTTGAGGAGGGTGATCATGAACAGCTGGACGGACAGCATGATGAACATGTTGTTGATGTGGAAGCCGGGATGCGCGTAGTAGAAAGAGAGGAACCTGTCTAGAGGGAGCTGGGTGCCGAGGTAATAGTACTCTCTGGACAGCATCTGCTCGCCCATACCCGTGCCGATCTTGGTCGTGAAGTTGAGGATGGAGCCAAAGCCGAGATCGCGACCCTTGCCGCACTGGTAGTATTCGCAGTGCTTGATGCGGCCGCCGCGGAGTAGGGCGTTCATACCAGCGTAGATATCCTCGTTGAGGTGGAGGCCCTTCTGCGCCTTCGACACGCCTCCCCTCGTGGTCATGAAGATGCCGTTAAGGAAGTCGGGATGCCCGTAGTGGAGCTTGCCACCAATCTGGGACAGCGTGCGTGCGAACAGGGTACCGAACGTCTGCTCCTTGCCAGCGGCGACATCTCCGAGGATGCCGATGTTCTCCGAAAAGATGTACTCCCGTGCACCGAGGATAGCTACGGGGGCCTTGACCTTGTTCTTAACGCCCGGCGTGTACGGCGACGCGTTGTCGACCTTCATCTCCTCGAACTCGGCCAGGACGCTCCTGATCTTGAGACACTCCTCGAGGTAGTTGTCCTGGTTGGCATCGATGAGCTGGATGTACTCGCCACGGTAGAAGATGATGGCGTGGTTCTGGTTGTCCGATTTGCCGTCGCCGAGGACCGGGTTGCCGGAGAGCTGGATGCGGAACTTGGGCCGCCGTAGGCCGCTCTCGAGCAGCTCAGAGTGGCCGTCGACGAGGGCCGAGTAGATGCGCGGCTCCTCGCCCTCAGCGAGGGGCGGCTCCTCGTCCAGGTACGCGATCTGGAGGTCCGGGTACGCGCGCAGGAGGAACTCGGCGTTCTCCATCTCCTCCTTCTTGAACTTGGCGTACCGCTGCATCGAGACGCAGAGCTTGAACTTGCGCCGCGCCATGCGCTCTAGCTCGCGCTCAAGCTTGTCCGAGTTGCCGCCGAACATCTGCACCACCTCCGGATTCTCGACGCGGTAGAGGAGCTTGATGGCGCGGCTGTAATTCATGAAGCCGGAGATGGTGCGGTAGAGAGTCTGGAACCGGAGCGACGCCCAGATGCGCGTGCGCAGGGTGTATTCGGGAGCTGACGACTTGAAGCCGATGCAGTAGAAAGGTAGATCGTCAATCTTGCTCTTGGCCGTGTCCTTGTCGTCCTTCTCCGAGTCGCCGTTAAACTGCGAGGTCTCGTCGGCAAGGATCTTGGTGTCCTTGACGAAGCAGTCCCACTCGTGCGGGTGCAGCTGCTTGAGGTACTCCAGCAGCGTCACGCGCGAGTACGGCTCGTCTTCGCGGATGATCTCCCGCAGGGAGAGAAGGATCTTCTCGCTGTAGTGAGGGATGAGGACGGTGAAGGTGGGCATATTGTCGACGGGGAGCGGCTCGGGGATCGGCGTCGACAGCGACTGGGCGAAGAAGGACAGGCGACGGTCCGCCTCGCTGTGGGCAGGGAAGAACTCGGTCTTGAAGGAGTGATCCTCCTGCGACACGAAGAAGGTGGGCGCCCGCAGCGTGCGCTTGCCTTCCTGCTCCGAGGGGACCTGGTGGTAGAGCAGCTTCTGCACGTGATCGATAGCCAGCAGGTGCTCGCGGTACATTGAGATGACGATGGCGTTCCAGATCTGGGAGATGAGAACCTTCGGCTTGTACTTGATCTCCATGTCAGTGGTCGCGAGGATCTTGGAGTAGATACGCTTTGGCAGCCGCGAGTAAACGTTGCGCCAGGGCGTCATGATAGAGGCGCCGAGATAGAAGGACCGCGCGATAGAGAAGACGGTGTTAACGAGGACGTAGAAGAGGTACGTGTCGAGGAAGAAGAAGATGAGGTCAGTCAACATCATGAGACCGAGCAGGAAGTACGGCTGGTTCTTGCAGAGGACATCACCGAAGATCTCGTCGCCGAGACACCTAATCTTCATGATGGACAGATACCGGATCGGGTCGCGGAAAGAGAGCGTCAAGTACACGTACGACTCGCCAAACTTTAGGCCGAACACGACGACCCAGAGTCCGAAGGACATGGCCATGTCGTTGCCCGAGAGGCGCGGGTAGCTGGCCGTGAACGTCTGGCTCGCAACGTACCGGCGGGAGTTCTTGGTCAGGTAGCTGCCGAAGAGGCCCCCGAGCGGCATGATGGCGAAGAACAGGAAGGTAGCGAGGGCGATGAAGAACTGGACGATACCGATCGCCTTGGCTATGGCCTTGTTGTCCACCATGTCCGAGAAGCCGAAGACGAACACGGTGGGTGCGAGGTTCAGTAGGAAGATGCCGATGAGGAAGAGCAGGCGCTTGGTCAGGTGCTGCGCGCCGGCCCAGCGGCGGGGAACGTACGCCCACTCGGCGCAGGTCGCGAGGATCTGGATCAGAGAAGCGATGACACCGCCGACGGCGACGATGGACCACTGCTTTGCGGCTTCGGGTTGGTTGTTCTCGCGCTGCTTGTACTCGTTCCCAAGAAGGAGGGTTGGCGAGTTGTACGACGTGTAGAACCAAAACATGGTGAGGTGGATGATCCAGATGCGGTTGAAGTTGACCAGCATGTGGAACCATGACCGCGTCTCCTTGTAAGTCTTGAAGAAGCACTTGTTCCATGAGACGTCCTTGAGCTTAAGGTAGCGCTCCGCGGGCGGCACGTCGACGAGTTTCGTCTTGTCCTCCATGACGATGCGCTCGATGCCCTCGGGGTACCAGAAGAGCTGGTTGCAGTCATCGTAGCCTATAGTCTTGTTGTGGTCGCGCTCGCGGCGGACGTACACACCGTCCGAGATCTCGTAGCACTGGTCCCGGATGTACTGGTAGAGGGGCGTGATGACGTTGTTGAGGTAGGAGAACTCCTCCATGGGTTCGACGGCATTCTGGCACGCCGGCGAGTTCAGGTAGTCGTCGGCGCACTTGAATATGAAGCAGAGGCACTCGGGCATAAACCGTACCTGGTTCGCCTCGCCCCAGCATAGGAGGTAGAGGGCGAGCTGGCGCACGCGGTCGTGCTGCGACATGCGGTTCATCCTCGTCTTCCAGCGGAACTCCGCGGCCTCGAGGCTGTCGTCACCCTCAAGGTCCTGTAGGGCCTCGGCCTCGGTCTGCTCCTCGGCGTCGTCCTTCCTCTTCTTCTTCTTCTTCTTGGTCCGGCGGAGGCCAGCCTTACCCTTCGCGCCAGAGAGGCCGCCGACGGCGTCGTCTAGGTCAAGATGGGCGGCGAAGTACCACTTGCGGTAGTTGGCATTGTCGCCGCCGATGTAGTCGGCGTGGAGGGACAGCAGGGCCTGGTTCGGCGTCATCCGGGAGGCCCTAGAGTCAAGCAGCACCATGAGGTGGTCATACATGTTGCGCATGCTGTCCCGCTGAAAACCGAACTTGGAGGTCAAGTCAATGAAGATGTCCTCGATCTCCTCCTTCGAGAGTGGGATCTGGGCGTCCGAGGTCCACGCGGGGTAGGGTTCACGGGACCGCTGGCCCCCGGGCAAGACGTTGCCGTAGTCTAGGCCGTAGTTGGGCGTCGAGGCCCCAGACGAGCGGTTGGCGTACGAGACCTGGGACGACGGAGGGCGGTATCCGCGGCCGCCCAGCTGGCTCTCATCGTAGCTGTTGTAACGCTCGTCGCCGCGGCCGTAGTAGTCCGCGTCAGCGCCCCTCGCCATATCCGACCTCATCGTGAAGTCGCTGAACGTCTCGGAGTCCTCGTGCGAGCGCTGAGCCCCGGGCGGCGCGTACCCCTGATGGTAGTCATTGTCGTGGTAGCCGCCGCCATAGTAGTCGTCCTGGTACTGGTCGTGGTTATCGTAGTAGCCACCGTCCTGATGGTACGGGTTGCTCGGGTCGGCGTTGTAGTAGCCCCTGCGAGATGTTAGTACATGACGGCAGTGGGGTGTTCGGTCTCACTCACGATTCGTCGTAGTAGCCGTCGCCGGCGTGGTGGCCGTTGTCGTATCCATTCGAGTCATAGTACCGGTCATCGTCCTGGTAGTACTGGTCATTCTGGCCGGGCGAGTGGCCGTAGCCGTCATCGTAGGCTTGGCGCCCGCCTCCCGGGTGCCCGGACATTGCTGCAGATCCTGTCGACGGCGTGGTTAGGGCTGACGGAGGCGCGATGGCTGGCGGCGGGGGTTGACGGGATACTAACCACGGACTCAAGCAATCATCGGAGCTCTGCAAATCGTCCACTGGAGCGCGAATGGCCTTCGGAGAAGGCACCTAAGCAATGTCGACGATGGTGCTTGGAGACGCACGGAAGGGGACCGGTTGGGCGTTCTAACCCGAGAACCCGAGTTGTCGTGACTCGAGACCGTCGATGCGGCGAGAAGGTGCGAGAGATGGCGGTTAGACTGCTGGTATGATGGGAGAGAAAAAAAATGCCCGGAGGCTATGGCTCCCGGAGATCAGTGTCCGCCGGTGGGTCAGGTCGAGCACCGACCAAACGAAGGAACAAGCGTGTGCGTATGGAGGGAATGACCGCGGTCGGAGATTGAGCGAGTGGACTTGGAAAATGAAAGAGGGAGAGAGATGGAGATGGGAAAGGAACAACGCGAATTGTTGCCGAGCGGCTCTTCCTTGAGCGGGAGAAAAGGAGGATCAGAGATCCAGAAGGAGGCCGGCAGAGGCTTGGTAACGGGGACGAAGGGGCGCCGGTGGATCCTCAAACACCCAGTCTTGTTCGGGCAAAAAGGGGCGGCGGCCCTGTGGGTCGAGTCAGCTCTGAAGGTCAGAGGCAGGTTGGCTCCTCGGCGCCGCCGAAGTCCTCCGTTGGTTGAGAGGTCACTCCGGCGCAGTCTCGGCGGCACGGGTACATCTAGGGAGGCCAGTGTACATCCTCAGGGGCGCTGCGGCCCCCGCTGGCCTGCATGGTACCTGCCAGTGATCCGGCATTTGGTAATACTTCGTATTGGAGGGCACGCCAACAGAGGCCGCCATTGGACGGAAGGGGCAGCCTGTGTCATCTCTAGCGCTGAGCAGGATTTCGCCGGTTCGCCAGAGGTACCGCAGACGCCCCGTACAGTACGGAATACGGGGCAGCTCAGGACGAGGTGGCGAGATTGGATCGATTGAGCGGAAGCGGGCGGAGAGCTGGGAACAAACCCTGACACGGGGGACCATGGTATTATTACAACGAGTGCATAGCCCGATTGAATATGGGCAATCCTGCGTTACTGAAACCACCGACGATTCTGAGAGCGTCCATGACGAATCGCATTTCGTGGAGGTTGGTCCAGGCAAGAGGTTGCCGGGACAGTTGCCGCTTGTAGCATCGGATTCCCAGAGCGCCCGTCCCTGGCCTACATACTATGCGCCTCGACGTCGCACTTCGCAAACATATCATCGTTGGAGACGCAGACCTGAGCCGAACTAACCAAGGCACATGGGGCTTGATACCTGGCACTTGCCGTGCGGCAGGCCACGTCTTCAGAGATCTCCTTATAAGTCTAGACACCTCGGATTTCCAATCATCTCGTACGAGGTACCAGCAGGCTTCGATGCGCGTTTGGCACATCCCATGCACGAGGTGGGGACGAGACTACAGCCTCCGCGGCGAATACGAAGTCCTCAGAACTTCCAGACAGTCTTGGCTCGACGTGAAACACGAACACACAAAATGGAATTCTGGGCGACCTTAGTCACCAACCCTTCACCGTTGACTAATTTGGCACCCGTCGCAGAGCTGTGCCGTTGCCCGTAGCGACCATGACGGCAAGGAACGTCGCGTTTTTAGAGCGTCCTATCATCCCAACTGTGACACGACGAAAATCGCATTTTCGCCCAGCGACTACATTTGCGACCCTTGGCAATCCGGAGAGTTGCGTGAGACTTGCGTCCAAACCCCCTTCTTGCGAGGTCAACATATCCGCCAACGACGGGGTCCCTCCAGGACAATGGTTAGAGAAGAGGGAGCTTCTCCCGCCCCCGCGTCCACAGCCCGCTCTACCGTACGCCTACGGAGGCTTGGCCACGGCCCGACTGCTCCAGACTCGCCGATGATGAGGAAACTCGACTACTGGCGGAGACCTACTCCTGTGGACTCGCCCATTACTTTCCCTGCCGATAGCCCGGTTCGATCCGAGCGGCTTTCGCGTCCAGCCGGAACTAGTAGGGCGAGGGGGAGGCACCTCCCTTCGTGGCGTGGCGAGGACCAAGAAGAGCGGCTCGGGCCAATTTCACTCGTTTCCAGCAAAGATATGGCGGGGGCTGTGAAGACACGGAGCAGTGAGACGCGCAACGTGCGGGGAGAGCATGCCTTATACCAGTGTGATGAGGCCGAACAACAGCAGCTCAAGTCCACTCCGCTTTTTGGGAAGAGAAACGTGACGAGATCGGGGCGCGCACGGGATGGCAACACGCGCGACGTGCTGGGAGTGTACGCCTCTTCCCAGCATGGGGAGAAGAGGAGAGAGAGGTATGAATCTACCATACCATTAGGAGATGAGGATGCAGCATGGCGCGAGAACACAAGAGACAAAGATGGACCCGGTTCGGAATCGGATCTCGCCATCTCTAAGTCCAACGATGAGGAGTTGCTGTCGCGGGCGGCCATACACGCGGCGGTTGAGGACTGGTTGGACTATGAGGGTAGTATGCTGGAAGACGCATCACCAGCTGCTGTTGCCGAGCGCCCGGTACTAGGCCTGCCCGGCGCTGGGGAGGCGAAGCGAGCATTTAAGCGGGAGGCAGGCGGTTCCAGCGTGCCATGCTCGCCGCCACCATGCTCCGGTGGCAGTAACAATGGGAGATACACCGCCGAGCCCCTTGACCAGCCGGGTATCTCGAGAAGCCCGACGAAACAGAACCCCGCATCTACGCCTCGACGAGCCGCGACTTTGGAAAAAGGCGATGGGGTGTCGGCACGGCAAACGCGGAAGGACTTCGAGGCGACCAAGCGCGATACAGCTGCGGCATTCTTCAAGGAACTCGACGACACGATCACGGGGGGCAGACTGGCTGCGCTCGCAGCGTCGACCGGGGGGGTCAAGCTGAACTGGAACAACAAGCTCAACACCACGGCCGGGCGCGCCAACTGGAAGCGAGAGACAGTCCGCGGGGCGGCCGCAGACCAGGCGGACGTCCAGCACCGGCACCATGCATCCATCGACATCTCGGAGAAGGTCATCGATAGTGAGCACCGCCTCTTGAACGTGATAGCACACGAATTCTGCCACCTGGCCAACTTCATGATCAGCGGTATAACTGGGAGCCCACACGGCAAAGAGTTCAAAGCTTGGGCGTCGAAGTGTTCCGCGGCGTTCTCCGGAAGGGGCATTGAGGTGACGACGAAGCACTCTTACGACATCGACTTCAAGTACGTATGGCGCTGCAGCGACTGCATGCTCGAATACAAGCGGCATTCGAAGAGCATCGACCCCGGGCGCCACCGATGTGGTGCATGCACGGGGACCCTGCAGCAGACCAAACCGACGCCTCGAGCGGGGGCGCCGGGGAAGGCCTCCAAATACCAGACATTTGTCCGAGAACAGATGAAGATCGTGAGGGCAGATAACCCGAAGGTGCCCCAGAGAGAAATCATGCGCCTCGTTGCCGAAAAGTGGGCCGCGAGTGCGAAGAAGGGGGGCGAGGACGGCGAGGCCGAGCCCTCGGACGCTGCACTACGCGACGTCACGGACCAGCTCAACACACTCGGGCTTCGGAACGGTGTCCGAAGTTTGTGAATATAGTATAGCACCCCGAATAGACGCTACCTGGTAATCATTCGATAACAAGGCCGTGACCCTTCGGGAAATGACCGGCCTCCTGTTGAGCGTATGGATGGAAGCACCACCCTTGGTATTCACACCTCGCCGAACAAGCCCCAATCCTTGACCCTGAAGGTGTCCCAGATCCTGGCGGCATACTCTACAGCGTCGCCGATCAGAACGCCCTGCTTACCGAGCTCCAGGTCGACCTCGTCCTCCGCGTACTCTCCTTTGATGTGGGGGACGTTGATGGTGATGACTATGTCAGTTGATTCCTTCTCGAGCCGCACCAGCGTCAATATGATAGCGGTGAAGTCCGGCACGGCTTCACCCCGGGACTCATCTGCCCTTGGGGATTGGGTGGCTATTAGCGTGTAGGCGGGAATGCCTCTACTCCCGTGTTAGTATTCGCAACTGCACTGCGTCCGATGCTGGGAGGCGTCAGCCCCGAGCAATGGTTCCGAACATACTCGAGCCGAGAGAACTGCGTCGCGGACGAGTTCCAGACCTTGACGGTCTCGATGTCATTGCCGACGATGTCCTCCAGATGGGTCGTCAGGGCACGCCCGTCAATTTCCGGACCGCCCCCCTTCGGCCCGACTCGCTCGGTGATGTCGAAGATTATGGACGTGTACCCATCCTGGTCCATCCACACCTCCTGGTTGTCCGGGACTTGGCGAATTTTGCTGACACGATGTTAGTATCAAGGTGGTGTGTCACGCAAGAGCAACCCACCTGATGTCAACGAAATGCCCTGGAAGATCGCAGATCAGGGCGCCGCCGTACAGGGCCGTACGCTTAAGCCTCGACATGTTATCTCCTCGACAGATCTCCGGCGACGGTGACCACGGGACGTTGTGGCAGTTTGCGGCGAGCTGAGGGGTAACGGACCGAAGTCAGGCAGGGCGGCGGTCCGGTGACGTACTCTGGAATTCGATCTAGGCAACAGGTTACAGCACGTTGACGATTACTAAGGAGCGTGATCGACTGGACATGCCCAGGTCGGCTTGTCTGGAACTACCTGGAAGCTACGTCTCAAGTGAGGTGTCGCTCGGATGTAGTGTAGGCCTTAAAACAAGAAACGACGCAACTGAGTCTTCACCATGCGGATTAGGCGGTATACCATTATTGACAGGATGCTACAAATGTCACGGACGGGCCATAGATTTTTTGCGGGCGACAACGGCCAAGGGAAAAAAAAGTGCAAAAAGCGAAGGTTGAACCGCGGGGGTTCGTGGTTGCCAAAGATTGCTTGAATGGAGATTTCTGGGCCAATTCTACGGTCACATCTGGTAAAAGGCAAGAGGTGAGTTCGCTAGAAGGTCCCACTCCACTTCACTTAGCATTTCTAATTCTATATAAGGGCTAACGTTCTTAGTCAGACTACCCTTCCCCGCATCCGCTCGGCCGCTAACCCCTCTCTTCTTTGCCATGTTACGTGAGATCCTGGATCCCCTTACGTGAGACCTCGCTCAGACGACATGACTGACAATTCCGTGTATATAAACCCAAGTAGGGACGGATGCAGATACATTCATATCCACTCCTCTGTAAATCTCAGACGGACGGACAGCAGGGCCAACCCAGAACATTTTCTCGTTAACAACCCGAATAATGGCGGCCTGTATCTTTTGTCGTATTATCAAGGGTACGCATTCTGGCCATATTGATAGTGTATAAGTCGCTGACTCGAGAAGGCGAGATCCCTTGCTTCAAACTTTTCGAAAGCGAGAAGACCTTGGCCTTCCTGGATATCAACCCGCTCAGTTTGGGTCACGCGGTTAGTACACCACGGCGGATGAGTGACCCGCCGAGATCGCCAATGGCTGACCTGGGACACTGTTGCAGCTCGTCATTCCAAAATTCCACGGCCCAAAGTTGGCGGATATCCCGGATGACCACCTCGGGGACATTCTGGTGGGTAATCCGCCGTCAAACTCAGGCCGGCGCTTTCCGAACTGACGCCCAATCTGTAATAGCCCGTGGTGAAGAAGATAGCTGCTGCCGCTGAGGCGAGCGACTACAACCTCCTCCAGAACAACGGCGCCATTGCGCATCAGGTGGTAGATCACGTATGGAGGAGTCCCTTGGCAATAGCTTCCCACCCACGTGGATATCCCTGGCTAACCTGACAACCCCCGTGGCAGGTGCATTTCCACATGGTTCGTGCAACCCTAGGAGAGGAGTTAGACTTCTATAGCTCGACTAACTTGTTTGCTACTAGATCCCTAAGCCCAACGAACAGGAGGGTCTTGGCATTGGCTGGCCCGCGCAGCAGACTGACATGGACAAGCTCAAGGCCCTACACGAGCGCCTCAAGGCCAAGATGTAGAGCTGTAAGGCGACTCGCCGTCTCTCAGAATTCGATAGTATGTGCGGCGGCGGATCATGTCTTTCTCATATTATCTACACCAGGTCATGGGCCAAATGTCCCGCCTAGCCAAAGCAAAGGCAGATCTACCGAAGGCAAATTGAAATTAGTTAATCTACATCATCTGCCGACGTCTCGGCCGCGGGCTTATTGGAGCCGTTGCTGGCCGCACTGTATTTTGTCGCGGAGAAGTCAAGCCCGCCGTCGGGCTTGATCATGCCAATACGATCACAGAGAGAGCGCGCCCGGATGTAAGGGTCCAACTCCCAATAGTTCTCCCTTAAGCGGTCAGCAATCACAGTGCGGGTGGCCATGCAAGCGGGGGCTTCGTCTCGATCACTCTTGATCCACTTGAGCGTCTCCCGCTCATACTCATCGACCAGCTGCTGCCTGGTACTCAGGAGACGGTCTCTCGTCGCCGTGTCCGTCATTCTGGCATTTTCGCCCTCAACGGGCTCGTCGTAGCGATATTCCCAGTCTTCGAGCCCATCGACCTCCTTCGGAAGACCCTGCAGATCAACGAAGGATGCCATGTCCTTGGAGTTGTTTAGGAAATGGACCTTGCTCGCGACGACGGGATCTAACCAGCCGCGAATGATCTTCCAGATTCCTAGATCATTGCCTGTTATCCCCAGCTCAGTTACCCATTTAGGGGGGTTTACTTACCCTGGAACACCCACGGCGCTTTGTAAACGAGGACAGTTCCGAGAGACTCGGGGTAATTGGCCTCGAAGCACTTGATCATGAATTTAACCGGGGTGTAGTCCTACAGTAGCTTTAAGTCAACGGAGGTCTCCGGGGAGCTGCGCGCGGTGGAGCCTACCATGTTAGCCAATGAGAAGCCGGTCATGTCGAAGATTACGGTCTGCCGGTCGTTAGCAATGATGGCCTGGCCAAACTGCTCGGTGTAGGCGATGCCGGGGAAGAAGGCCCAATCCGGATGACTTACCGCGGTGTCGACTGGTGGTTTCAGAAGCATCCGGGCGGTCTCGATGATGTAGACAGTGTATCTCTCCAATGCCTCCTCGGACTGTTCGCCCTGGCGATGCAGCCGGACCCTGACGAAGCAGATGGGCCTCCCGGCCTTGTCCACGCCGTGCAGGAAGCTCTTTCCCATCCTTATCTGGGCGAGGAAGCCGTGGGCGAGGGTCTTGGCAGCCGCGTCCTGGCCCTTCTCCGCCTCCGCGGCCCCACCCTCGCCATTCCTCATGATGTCGTCGTCGACATGCATCACCGTGGCCCTCCAATTCATGGTTGATATCAGCATGTGCAACGCCTTGTCCACATCCCACTTCCGTGCCCGGAGGAATCGGAGCAGCAGCGCATCCGGGTTATCGTGCTTGACCATGGACCACATGGTCTCCCGGATAGATTCGGGAGACTGGCTCGCCAGGGTGTCGAGGAACTGCTGCGCCTGGCCATATTTGTCATCCGGGTCGGCCGCGCTCAGGGACGTTGGCTCAAACGCGGTGGGGCCGCCCGGCGACGAGGGGTCAGAGCCGGTGGCTGCGGTACTCTTTTTGCTGAAAAGCCCCTTCTTCCTCTTCGCCTTGTCCGGCAGCGTGGCTGTCTGTTCGCTAGAGGCGATGGACTCGGCCGCGTCTATACTGCCCCCGTTCGCATCGTCGATGCCGAGTACGCGAAACAGTAGCGACCAGAGTTGCTGGAGCTTGGCTTCTTGTTCCGGGGTGAGGTTTCCGGGCCGTCCGGTGGCAACATCGGCCGTGGCCATCGCAGCAGCTTCGACGGGTAGATTCGGCGGCGTTGGTGGTGCAGCGCACTGACTCTCGGATGGCGTCTGGAGCCGGTAATAGGCGAGGGAGAATAGCACGACGACCGATGTGACGACCAAGAGACCACTACTTCCGGACCGGAGCGGACATGCGCCGCTGGACGGTGGTGTTGGGAAATGGCGGGTTCTGCGCGAAGTTGACGAGATGCGACGGGACAGGTTCGGGCCGGGAGGGGCGTGTGGACCGGCCTTAAGGATTCCGTTCCCTTGTCGAAAGCTAAGGTGGGCGAGTAATCTTGGCTTGGGGACTGGGGCTTTTGAGATGACGGGTCGCGAAGCACGCGAAAGTAATGGTTGTAGAGACAGATTCGGCACCATGGGGTGCGGGCGAATTACTCTGTGCAAGAGGCTAATAGCATTAGAGGCTGCTCGTACCCCCGCAAAAAGGAAAAAAAAACCTAGAGTCGGGTCGGTGCCAGGTGTTGGGCGTAAGCTTGGAGGTGGACGGCGCGGCTTTAATGGCTTCTAGTAGTGCCCCTGCGTACCCCGTAATAGCGCTGCGTCAGCATCCATTGGGCAGGCGTTACGGGCTGTTAGCGGCTTGAGGCTGTGTTGTCAAGCGTTTTGGTCGATTGGGCCGGGCGCCGACCGATCCGAAGACGGAAATGAGCCGGGGCAGCGCCAGCTCGACAATCTGGTCGTCGATTGGCGTGACGTGGTCTACTGCTAGGCGTCGAAAGACGATGGGGGTTCCGGACTGGACTGGCCATGAGCATTGAGCTTGACGGCAAGGCTGATGGCGCTTGGGTTGGATCATGCGGGGAACAGTCTGTATAATTCTTCTTCCAATCCCTCGTTTCACGTCACGCAGGCCTACAAAATATGGGCCAGGGCTGGAGTATGATAGTCAAATGTCGCAAAACACCCTGAATAGTTACGCTGGGCATGGATACAGCACACTTAGCCCGCGTCCTGCAGAGGGGACACTATGTCGGTGCGTGCTCACACTCGTAGCCGCAACGGGGCGGCATAGGCGCACCCAGCTGGCGCCACTCGACTCCCACTCGCGCCCCACATTCATCGTTGCTTGCACCCGATTCTGTTGTGTCAAGCGAGGTCAACAACAGTCGAAACCAAGCCCACACAGCTGCCCAGCCCGCTATTGAGCAACAACAAGAGCAGGGAACTCATTCTCGCCGACGTCTACTCCTAAAGTTCCGAAAAGATCGGTCTCCGGGAACTGGGATGGCCACTTCTGGCGACAACCGCGACCAGAGCGTCAAGCGATCCACCTCGAGACCGCATACCCCCCGCCCGACGACGCCGCTACGTCCCTCGTCGCGTTCATCATTTCGCGACTCGGCAAGAGCCAGCGGAGACCGCGATGCGCCCTTCCCGCTCAATGCCTTTGAGCCGGCCTTCGCCGAGCTAGCGGATTCCATGGCCGACCTGGAGGCCAACCTGATGCACTTTCAGCTCATGCACGAGTCTCTCGCTAGGTTTGGCGAGTCTTTCGCTGGCTTCTTGTATGGTCTGAACATGAATGCATTCTGTGTCGACTTCCCCGAGGTACGCATTTCACATACGGCGGTCTCGAGAGCCCTACGGCGGGCGCTAACGTGTGGCGCAGGGCCCAATACCAGAATCATTCCGCCGGGTCGGCGACGACGAAACTGAATCAGGTACGCGCTACATCTTATTCTAACCATGGTTGGCCATTCGCTCACCGTTCTTTTAGGCACGAAGTCGCAGGACGGGAGGGGTACGGATGAGCTGGAGACTGAGGCTACTTTCATGTATGTTCATGGCGCATTATTTCGCGAATTGAAATGCTTCGGTAGACTAAACTTCCTAGGACAACCGATGTCTCTTTCGTCGACAACCCCGTTCCACAAAAGCCATCCAGGTTCGCAACGCCGGATGCCAAGGCGCCCCGTGGGCCCGGCACTGGACAGCCGGCAGTCCGGGGGGCTCGAGGCACAAGAGGTGGCAGAGCGAACGCGCAGGGACGCCAGAGGGCTAGCGGCCTGGTCCGTCCCCGCGTTCGGGGAATACGGTGAGCACCAGCTTCTTGAGCGGCCCGTCTCCTGATCTGTAAAGAAAGAGGGAGTCTACGCGAGGAGCGCGAGAACCGGGCGGAATACGCATGCCGGGGCTATCAACTAGATCATCGAGTTGGAGATCCGGACGCTCGAGCCTCCCCAGCGACGGAATTTCCCCAGCGGATACCGTCGGCGACATAGTATCTAGGTCTGTAAACGGGCAGAGTCGGTCGATATGATTCAGGTTGTCATCTCCACCTCATCTCCGTCCATATCCCCGCGACGCGACTCTCCGTTGTCCGTTCGAAGACCAATCGCAGCCTCGGCTTCCTTTTGAGTGTACGGTTCCTCTTTCAGCTGTTTCACGCTTCACCGGACTATTAGCAGAGGTCGACAAAGTAGCCTTGCTCGGGGTCACGAACCGTCGCTTGTGTGGCTTGCCCCGTTGGTGGGCAGATAGGGTGCCTTCGGTGTCGAACCACCTGGAGCATTCGACGCAATACCACAGACCCAAGCCGGGGAGATCTTCGGCTGCCTTGGACTTCTTGTATGCCTCGAGGTACTTGGGGGATTGGAGATCGGTCTTGGCCTGGTCCAGGTCTCTACGATCAGGAGCATACGTGCATTAGCCTCATTCCCGAAATAAACGAAAATGGTCGGAATTGATGGATCGACGTACCTAGTTCTCCTCCTCGTCTTCGTCCGTGTCCTTTTAGCGGCAACTCCCATGGTGTGCGGGACTTGATCCTTCTCTTGGTAGGCGTGAAAAACCGTCGTTCGGATTGGGTCGATGTCGATTTTCCCGTCTCTGTTTCCTCGTTCTGCACGACCCTGCCCCGATATGACAAAGCATACCCCTGTGATTGCATTTACGCGCATAAGGGCCTACGCACTCGCATATCCTTACATCCGAAGGCGACCTCGCAGATACGAGCCAGCCGAGCTTACGCCGAGGGCAGCTGACAGGCACGAAAAACGCGTCCGTCGGCGCCGGTCGGCGTTAGAGGAAACGGAGCCGTTCGAGATATGTATCGGAACGGGGATGCACCCCGAAATCAGAGCCTTCAGGCCTGATGCCCACGTGCTAGGACCGCACCAACGCCTGAGGGTTCACATGCGTTTTAGGGGCTGGTCAGGTAGGGAATGGCGATACGAGCAGACCGAGGGCGTGGCGACGGCGCCAAGTGGGATGAGAGGGCGCCGTTCCCGTCGTCCGTCCCGAGCCCTACCTCATAATGCTGTATTAATGAAATTTCGCCGACGGTAACCTGACTTGACCTCGGTCCGCAGGCGCCGTCTGCCTTTCCGCTGCGACAATAATAATGCCCTGCCCCTGATTGGCCCGGCGCTCCTGGTAGCTTGTCGTCATAGCTCTTGTGGGGAAAGCCCCCTCCACTCTCGTGCAGCAAAGCCGCTTGTCCGTTCGTTATCCGTTGCAACAGAGGGCTCATAATATCTGAAGCCGACGGCCTCTTTTTTTTCCCTCTTTTTTCCCTCAAACCTCCCCATCACACCCACATTCAACCATCTCCCCTCCGTGTCATACACCAATTCAATCGTGGGGGTTGGATTTTTTGGTGATCATTTGCTCTAGACCCCGACATCCTCTCCACTCTATCAATTGGCTTACCTTGCGAGCCGATCGTATCAGCGGTTCAACATGCCGCTGACGAGGCACATGTTCTCGGCCGCCCAGAGGGCGGCCACCCCTACTATGGGGAGCGGTCTCCGCCGTATGGCGACGGCGACGGCCTCTCCCTTGGACCGCAAGGTAAGCGCGTGTCGCCAGAGTTGTGAGCGGCTTCGCCCGGGAGTGTCTGCCGGGCTCATCTGGACTTTTGCTGATGTCCCGCTCTTCAGGTCAAGCAAAACAACTATGAGGAGGGGAACTTCATAAACTACAAGAAGATGTCCGAGAACCTGGCCATCGTCCGGAGCCGTCTTAACCGCCCCTTGACGTACGCCGAGAAGATCCTGTACTCTCACCTCGATGACCCCCACGGCCAGGACATTGAGAGGGGCACGTCCTACCTCAAGCTCCGTCCCGACCGCGTTGCCTGCCAAGACGCGACAGCCCAGATGGCGATTCTCCAGTTCATGTCCGCCGGCATGCCGTCTGTCGCCAACCCGACGACGGTACACTGCGACCATCTAATCGAGGCGCAGGTCGGCGGCGAGAAGGATCTTGAGAGGGCCATCGGCATCAACAAGGAGGTCTACGACTTCCTTGCGTCTGCGTGCGCTAAGTATAACATTGGCTTCTGGAGGCCTGGTTCGGGTATCATCCACCAGATTCTCCTTGAGAACTACGCTTTCCCCGGTGGCCTTCTCATCGGCACCGACTCTCACACCCCCAACGCCGGTGGCCTGGGCATGTGCGCCATTGGTGTCGGTGGTGCTGATGCCGTCGATGTCATGGCTGACCTCCCCTGGGAGCTGAAGGCCCCCAAGGTTATCGGTGTTAAGCTGACCGGCCAGATGTCCGGCTGGACCGCCCCCAAGGGTAAGTGATGCTCCGGATAGTTCAGTCTGGTTGCTCGTCGTCCCTGTTGGTCTGGATATTCCTGGGCCTGTTCAATGCCGAGGCTGACTCGAGTAGATATCATTCTCAAGGTGGCCGGCATCCTCACCGTCAAGGGCGGTACCGGCGCCATCGTCGAGTACCACGGCCCTGGTGTTGATGGCATCTCCGCCACCGGCATGGGAACCATCTGCAACATGGGTGCCGAGATTGGTGCCACCACTTCCCTGTTTCCCTTCAACAACCGCATGCACGACTACCTCGCCGCCACTGGCCGCAAGGACATCGGCGACTTTGCCAAGTCCTACGCTCAGGAACTCCGCGAGGACGAGGGTGCCGAGTACGATGAGCTGATCGAGATCAACCTCTCCGAGCTCGAGCCCCACATCAACGGCCCCTTCACCCCTGATCTTGCGACGCCCATCTCCAAGTTCAGCCAGGCGGCGAAGGAGAACAACTGGCCGAGTGAGCTTAAGGTCGGCCTCATCGGCTCCTGCACTAACTCGTCGTACGAGGACATGTCCCGCGCTGCTTCCATTGCCCGCGACGCCCTGAACCACGGCATCAAGGCGAAGTCCGTCTTCACCGTCACGCCCGGCTCGGAGCAGATCCGCGCCACCATCGAGAGGGACGGCCAGCTCCAGACTTTCGAGGAGTTCGGCGGCATCGTCCTGGCCAACGCCTGCGGCCCCTGCATCGGCCAGTGGGACCGTCAGGACGTCAAGAAGGGCGAGGCCAACTCTATCATCTCGTCGTACAACCGTAACTTCACCGGGCGTAACGACGGCAACCCTGCCACCCATTCCTTCGTGACCTCCCCCGACCTCGTCGTGGCCATGACCATCGCTGGCAGCCTCCACTTCAACCCCCTCACTGACAAGCTAAAGGACAAGGACGGCAACGAGTTCCTCTTGTCCCCCCCTACCGGCGACGGCCTGCCCACCCGTGGCTACGACCCCGGCCAGGACACTTACCAGGCTCCCCCCCAGGAGAGGGAGTCCCTCTCCGTCCAGGTGTCTCCCAGCTCCGACCGCCTTCAGATCCTTCAGCCCTTCGCCCCCTGGGATGGCAAGGATGCTATTGACATCCCCATCCTCATCAAGGCCCAGGGCAAGACGACCACCGACCATATCTCCATGGCCGGTCCCTGGTTGAAGTACCGCGGTCACCTTGACAACATCTCCAACAACATGCTTATCGGCGCCATCAACGCCGAGAACGGTGAGGCCAACAAGGTCAAGAACATCATCTCCGGCGAGTACGACTCCGTCCCGGCCGTCGCGCGCGACTACAAGGCGAACGGCATCAAGTGGGTGGTCATCGGCGACTGGAACTACGGCGAGGGCAGTTCGCGTGAGCACGCCGCCTTGGAGCCCCGCCACCTCGGCGGCCTGGCCATCATCACCAGGAGCTTTGCCCGTATCCACGAGACCAACCTGAAGAAGCAGGGCATGCTTCCCCTCACCTTCTCTGACCCCGCGGACTACGACAAGGTGAAGCCTGATGACAAGGTACGGAACCCGTGATGCGCTCTTTTGTGCTCGTACTGACTCTGACTCCCTTAGGTTGACATCATGTGCACGGAGCTCGCGGTTGGCAAGCCCCTGACAATGAGGGTGCACCCCAAGGACGGCAAGACGTTCGACATCAAGCTGTCCCATACTTACAACGAGGCGCAGATCGAGTGGTTCAAGAATGGTAGCGCGCTGAACACGATGGCTAAGAACAACAAATAAAGGCGATATAGGCGTGGGAAGGGTGTGTGTCATTTCGCTGTTCGATAGTTTCTCTGTACAAACGGTATATCAATCGAGGTTCTTTTTTCTGTCCGTGCTTGAGCATTGGAAATGCAGTGCCTGCTCCCCGCCGTCTTCAATAACAACAAGGGAAATGCGGGAGAGACGTAGGCCAACTCTCCCGGAGGGCCTCGCAAATCACGTACACGTATTCGCCCCATGGTCGACATGCACTTACATGCCTCGCCTGTCGAAATGCTAGTAGGTAAGCGACACCCCCGGCATCGGTGTACGTAGTGTGGGAACATGGACTCGTAGCAGGTCAGCGTCGGAGCCGAGGAGTGGAAATGGCGGGCTGGCAGGGGTTGCTGAGACACGAGCGGGGAGTGGGCGCCGGCCCACCGTTTCCCCGTCCCCATTCCCCACTATAGGACCTAACAGCAGCGCCGAAGCCCGTGCCAGCGAGTAAGAAAAGCCGCTTGAAAATTAGTCGCTCATCAGAAACTCTTCGCGCCAACTGCAACCCGCGAGCTCAGCTTCATCTCCTTTAAAGCCCAGTTCGTTCACTTCGCCTGAGTACGCTCCAAATCATTGTGCCCGGGCTCTAACAGCACGTGTCTAGCCGTCGCAGTGGAATGCCACTTCGGGTATCCCTGTCACCGAACGTAGAGTGCACACCCTCCTGCGTGGTGGACTTCGCCAATTGCACGGGCACGAGAAACGGGATATCCCGTCTGGCAACGGCAGAGGCGGATCGACGAACCGGGCCGGCGATCAGCGACCCTCACCGCGACGACATACAAGCGTGCGAGTGTTCTGTCAAACGTCATCCTCTTCCCTCACATCACCCCCTTGGAAGGCGCCATGGCTATCACGGACGCTATAACCACCGCGTTCAACCGCACCCGGCCTTACATATCGGGCCTACCGCCATGCACGAATGCCCTCGTCCTCATCACCGTGCTGGCCTCCCTGGCGGACGTCCTGTCTTTATTAGATGTTCAGGGATGGGGCGCGCTCGTGCCCGACAAGATCACCCTCCTTTCCGGTGAGTCCCTTCACGGAAAACCCGTCCTCTCTCGCCGGTGAGGCGACTGACGGTGTTCCGCCATCCGCAGCGCACCGCGCCAACACGTATCCATTCATCCACGCCGGCATAATAAGCGCACTTTTGAACATCCTCGTATCGGCACCGCTCATACGGCGCTTCGAGACCCAGCATGGCACCCTCGCGACGCTCGCGCTCTTCTTTGGTCGTGAGTAATTGATGTCAGAGCTGGTGATGAGCTCGCTGCGCACCCTGATTTCGGGCCTAACGATTCCGCAGCGCTATCTACGTTCCCGGCTTTCTTGTATGTCCTTGTGGACAGACTCGTGTTCCGTACCAATGCCGCTCTCATGGGAGCTAGGTAAGCACGGCCTATCCCGGAGCAGCTGGCTCTCGTGCCAACACCCGCGTGGGTTGCACAGCGACTGATGCCACGTTCCGGGCTGATCCTGCAGTGTCTGGACGTTCCTTCTCGTCGGACTAGAAACGGCACACAACCGGAAGACCAATCCCCACCTGGCCCTCGGGCCCTACCGCGTGCCGACGTGGACGCTGCTGCTGCTGGTCATCGTCTGCACCGAGGCATTGATACCGAACACCAGCCTGATAGGGCACATGTGCGGTGCGGCGGTCGGCTACATATGTGAGCTCGCCAATTCCCCAGGTCCGTCGATGGGGTGGGTCATTGATGTCGAGTGCTGACTGCGTCGAATAGGTGGCCTCGGCCTCCTCAAGTGGATCTGCCCGCCCGAGAAGATACTGAGATGGATTGAGTCCAAGCTGGGGCTGCGGAGGAGACTTCCGCATTACGCCAGCGTTGACCAGAAGACTTACGGCCGGTTCGGAGTGCTCCCCACGAGTAGTGGGACCAGGGGAGGAGATGTGGAACTTGTTGCCGTATGAAGAAGAACTGGGCATGCAGTTCCCTTGAGGTCGGGTGACCAATGTAATTAACACGTCTCGCGTGCTTGTTGTATTTGGTTTAAGTGGAGGCAAGACCGCACGCGTCCGCGCACCTGCTGGGGACACCTAAGCAAGACGTAATATGGGAACGATATCATCGATGGCTAGCTCCACGTTGGCCACCATGTCGATTTTTCCATGTGTAAGTCCCTATGCGGTATGCTCAAGTGTTGAGCGCGCCCGGGGCCCAGAGTTGGGTATCGAGGTGCGTGTATTAGCACAGTACGTAAGCAGCCACCGTACCTGCAGGTCGCCCCGGTCGAAGCGTATCGCAACCCGATGCGCGTCTTCACACGTTGCCGCGTCCTCGTCAGCTAACGCTAAGGATCTTCCCTTTCAAGGTCTGACCTTTAGCACCGTCCACCTAGCCGACCTGCTGCCCACGATGTCGCGCCTCCTAGGTACGTTTGCTATGCACTTGGTAGTCCAGCCCCTCCCATAGTGACCGTTACTAGCATCCGCCTTGCGCCTGCGCCGCGACCCGCGCATCCTCAAGCTCCCGCCATACCTGTCCCTACTCCTCGTCGTCGTCGGCATCGCCTGGCTCCTCCTACTCCCCCTGAACACGAGGAAAACCTACATATCCGAGAATGCGCTGCTGCCGGGGCAGGTGCACACATACTTCAGTGGGAGCGACCAGCACGTCTTCCGAGCGTACAAAAACGAGATCGACGCTGTCGCTGAGAGTGACAACCGCGAGTAAGCCTCCCGTCGGCTTTCGGGGACGTGTCTAGCTTGCAAAGTGGTACTGACTGCGAGGACGTAGTGTGAACGACAAGCTCGAAGGTATCCTCGGGGGCATCGGCCTCAAGGTTGCCAGGCAAAACTATACGTACGAGAGCTCGGGGGTTGTATACACGGGTCAGAACGTTTATGCCGTCCTCCAGGCACCCAGGGGCGATGCTACGGAGGCCATCGTCCTCGTGGCCCCTTGGAGGAACATGCAGGAGGAGTTAAACAAGCAAGGGACCGCGCTGACGCTGACACTTGCACGGTATTTTAAGAGCACGGCTGTCCTCTCCCTAGGCTAGCACGTGCTGTGTGCTGACCGCTTCGCTAGGGTGGTCCCTCTGGTCGAAGGACATCATCTTTGTCTTTCCGCCCGACACCTACCTGGGGACGCAGGCCTGGGTTGATGCGTACCATGACTCCCACGACCCTTCGAGGGTCGGCACCCTGCCCATGAAATCGGGTGCCCTCCAGGGCGCCATCGCGGTCGACTACGCCCAGGAGCATAGGTTCAAATCGGTGCACATCCTGTACGACGGGGTAAATGGGCAGCTTCCGAACCTCGATCTAGTCAACTCCGTCGTCCACATCGCAAGCGGGCAGATGGGCTTCGGCGCATCGCTCCAGGGTACCTGGCGGGTCTCAAATAAGTACTCCGACCGCCTACGCACCATGCTCCGGGGCATGCTCACCCAGGGCATCGGCCATGCCACTGGGGCTCACAGCAGCTTCATTCCCTATCACGTCGACGCCGTAACCCTCCAGCCATACGGACAGGGCTGGCAAGACGAGATGGCCCTAGGCAGACTGATCGAGGGGTCATTCCGAAGCCTCAACAACCTGCTGGAACATCTCCATCAGAGCTTCTTCTTCTACCTCATCATGGGCAAGGACCGCTTCGTTAGCATCGGGACGTATCTCCCAAGCGCAATGCTCATCGCCGCAAACTTCACCATCATGGCCATCTACCTCTGGGTATCGAGTGGCCAGGTCCAACCCTCGCTTGAGTTGGCGAAGAAGGGGCCGGGGGCAAGGCCCAGAGACGAGCCACCCTCCCAGCTCCCGGCTATTACGCGGGAGAGGGAGCTGCCCCTACCCCTCAGCCTTGTCGTCACCTTTCACGCCTTGGGCCTCGTTCCTCTTTACGTATTTAACAACGCGCCTTCAGATGTGAGTTCACCGTCATACCTGACGTCCAAGGGGGCCGTTGGGGTAATGGATTGCTAATGTTCCAAGGTCCTTCGTCCGGTCTTTCTGGCCTTCACTGCCGCCAACGCCGTCTTGCCATCTACAGCTCTCTGGCTCCTTTCGTCTCGCTTTACGCTCTCCGTTCAGAACTGCCAGCTGGCAAAATGCGCCTCGCTCCTCTTGCTAGGCATGTTTCTATCTGCCCTGGCGACGCTGAATTTCTCGCTGGCATTCATAGTGGGTCTCCTGACCAGCCCGCTATCTTTTGTCCCAGTGGCGCCCGGCAGCGAGACCCTGAGGTGGGCGTGGATCGGGTTGCTCTACGTATTAGCGCCCACGACGGTCTGGTATACGACGGCGTCTTTCAGGGGCCTCGACCTCGGCGGTCTCCTCGTGGAGTCGGCACTCGGCCGGGAAGTCTCTGGCGTCTACACCCCGATCGTGATCTGGTGTGTGTGGTGGCCGGCGTGGCTCGTCGGCTCCGTAGTTGTCCTCGCAAAACCAGGGCGGAACCCCACAAGATAGCGGCGGGGAGGTTTTGCATCTACGTATCACAACAACAATACATTACAACCGTGCCATCCCATCCCTGTCTGTTATCCGATGCAAGGCCACAAACTCCCGTGTTTTGAACCCTTTGACCGCCCTGCAATTATATAGCGCTACTGTTACAACCTCGCCACTGGCGTGGAGCCCACCTAAACTGCCCAGACGTCCTTGCCTGCCTTCTCGATGTAGTGCCCCAGGTCGTTCACGCTCGCATCCCAGTCCAGCAGCCGCTCGCGCATGTTTGCGATCTGCTTCATATCCAACACCTTGGGCTGCACCCAAGTGATGTGGGCGACGCCATCCACCTGGTCGATCGAGCCCCGGAGCAGCCCCAAGCTAAAGGCCTTCATGATGAGGTGCTCGATCTCATCGGGCGCCACCTTAGTCGAGTCTGCGATGTACTGGAAAGACATGGACCGGTCGTGAGGCGGTCGGCGGAAGACGACTTCCGTCAGAGATGCTAGGTATATCTTCTGACGCAGGTGGACAGAGTGCTCGTTCAGGAGCTTGTTGGACGTTATGTGGTTCGAGAGCCTGTCGAAAGCACCCAGGTCGCCCCCGTTGAAGGCGAAAAGGAGTTCCCTGAGCCAGGGGTAGTCTTTTGAGCGCGCGAGCGCGTCGAGGATGGGGTGGAGGAGAAGCTCCCCGAAGTTGTAGATGCTGGTCGATACGAGCGCGGCGACGCTCAGGTCATAGGCACGGTTATGCTGCTCCTCCAGGGAGAGGGATTTAACGTCGACGCAGGCGAGGTAGAGGAGGGCATTCCGGTAGTACGCGGCGAAGTCTGCTTTCATCTAGTCCGCCGATCGTAGTCAGCCAGTCAGCCATCCAGCCTTTGCTGTAGGGGCGGGGTGTAGGGCGTACCTGATAATACGTCGCGTTGGTATCGTAGAACGCGGCGTGAACGACAGTCTCAACGGAACCGAAATTATCGAGGATTCTCTCACAAGCATCAAGGTCCGCCCGAGCGCCGTCGAGATCCTCTAGGTCCAGCTTGACCCTCGCCACAGCGACCGACGCATACACTAGCGCATCTTGGGAGTTCTCGTTGTCGACCTTCTTTGTCAGCGCCTCCAGGAAGGAGAGCTTCTCGTGGTTATCTGATGGAAGGGTGAGAGTTACGTCCCAGGGCGCAGCTAAGAGAACCGAGGGAATACTTACCCCGGCATCCCGACGCGGCGGGCAAGGCCAGCTCCACAAGCTTCAGCTGGTTGATCTTATCTGCGAACTTTAGGATGAAGACCTTGTAAAACTGTAGTCTCTGCGGCGCGCTCCTGGGGTCTCGGAAGAAATTCAGAAGCGCCTCGGTCAGCTGGTGCCAGAGCTTGCGCTCCCAGAAATCCTCGAACTCGAGGATCAGGCCCTGGAGCTCCTCGGGCGCAGCATCTCGCTGCTCCGCGAGGAAATCCGGTATCGTCTCGACGTTCATCATGCGTAGGTCCGGCCAGTTAAACTGAAGCGGTAGTGATTCGGCGAGAACGTGGTGTGGCGCACGAAATAGATTCCAACCAAGATGTATCGAGATGTCCACCAAAGTGACCACGATGAGAGCTCTTTCCTGTATTTGGTTGCTAGAGATCTGTGAGGGGAGGCGCTTGCGTCGCGCCAGGCAGCCTGATCCCCGTCAGTTGGCAGCAGCTATCCTAAGAGCAGACACTTGACACAGCAATGCCGCGCCAGCCGAGCCATCTCACGTGATGCGCTGTCATCCGCTGCCGGGTCTGCGAGGCTTGCGTGCAGGAAAGAGCTTCAACTGCGATCCAATCCACTGCCGAGATCTCGACAAGCCGGGTCAATCGAGAGGTCAATTGAACGGAACAGCGAAGTTGTCGAAACAATATCTAAGGCCAAGCCGACATGGCGTCAGTACAAGCCGCAATGCGGTCCTCGCGGACCGTAGCTTTCAATGCGATCCGACGACAGCCCTTGTCTGACATCGCGATTACCCGGACGGGGAAGCCCATTCTGCGGACCCAGGGAGGACGGTAAGGGAAACCAATCTCTACAGGCACCGCTGGTAGAAGCTCTGTTCTAATGTTTACCGGTCCCTCAGGTCCTCGCTTGGAGGTACGAAACGACGACGGTCTCAACGCCGGGATTGCAGCTGACTGGCTCTAGGCCATACCGCGACGGTTTTCGGTGCTACGGGCCAATTGGGACGTTATATCGTGAACCGACTAGGTCAGTACCTCCCGTCCCCCATCGCCACGCTTGTTAATGCTCATGCTCTTCTACAGCGCGCCAGGGATGCACCGTCGTCATCCCCTACAGGGAGGAGATGGCGAAGAGGCACCTAAAGGTGTCCGGTGACCTCGGCCGTGTCGTCTTCATTGTATGGCCCCTCTTACTACGGTACGTGTGGTGGGAGCTCGGATCATGCTCACGTCAGTTTTAGGAGTACGACCTGCGAAACACCCAGTCTATCGAGGAGAGCGTCCGTCACTCGGACGTGGTCTACAACCTCGTCGGCCGCAACTACCCCACCAAGTATGTCTTTACCCGACGACCCGCCTGAGCATAAGTTACTTGCGTGCTTACGGACACTGGGCAGAAACTTCTCGCTCGAGGATGTGCATATCGAGGGAACCGAGCGGATCGTCGAAGCCACCGCCAAGTACGATGTCGACCGGTATATCCACGTCTCGTCTTACAACGCCAACCCCGACTCGCCCTCCGAATTCTACGCTACGAAGGTACTTCCCGGACAACGGCCGCCGCAGGGCATGTGGATATGGCGTGGCTAACAGCTCGACTAGGGTCGCGGCGAGCAAGTGGCACGGAGCATCTTCCCGGAGACGACCATTGTGCGGCCGGCACCGATGTTCGGGTTCGAGGACAACCTACTCCTGAAACTTGCCGGCGTATTCCACTTGACGTCAAACTACATGCAGGAACGATATCGCCCCGTACATGTACGTCGTCCAATATAGCGACCTTTCTGTCCCGGCGCCGCAGTCTTGGTACTGACGTCCTTAGGTCCTCGATGTCGGGCGTGCTCTGGAAACCATGCTCTATGACGACAACACGGCGTCGCAGACGTACGAGTTGTACGGGCCCAAGGAGTATTCGACCGAGGAGATCTCGGCCATGGTTGATCGAGAAATCTATAAGCGGCGCAGGCACATGAACATCCCAAAGACGCTCCTGAAGCCGCTTGCGGGCCTCATCAACCGCGTCGTCTGGTGGAACTCCTTGTCTGCCGACGAGGTCGAGCGCGAGTTCATCAACCAGGAGATTGACAAGACTGCCAAGACGTTCAAGGACCTCGGCATCGAGCCCGGCGACATCAGCAACTTCACTTACCACTACCTGGTAAGAGGCCCGGCCCGCCTGCCGCTTCAGTGTCCCGCGTACTAACACCGGCGCAGCAAGGATTCCGGAGCTCGGCCCACTACGACCTGCCCCCCGCGAGTGCGAAGGAGCAGAGGGAAGAGCGCAAGTATCTACACGTGCTTGACGATCAATAAATTCGGAGCGGACGAGGGACGAGCATACCGTGAGCTATCCATAGATCCGGACTTGTACATATTAGATAGAACGTAGTTCTTCCACGCGATGAGTTGAAGATATTTCGCCCCGAAATTGCCCGCAAATAGGAGTAAGCTTTAACGTAATGGAATGCAAGACCGGCGTCTGGACCAATTCCTGCTGTGGGGATGATGGCCTTGGCAAACTTTGGCGCCCGTGGGTCGGGGTCTGGCGAAATAACCTCGCGGCGCATAAGACCTGACGGCTTCGCTCCCAACATGCTCGCGCTGCTTCCCATACAACCTTCACAGGCGCACACATATCAATAGCCAAGCAAAGAGTTCCTGATGGCTGAAGGTCTTCTCAACTTCCAGAACGACTCTTCCCCGTTTCCTCTACTCCTGTTCGACATACTCGCCTCGTCGCCCTTCCGCCTGCCGAAACAATGAGCCTCTCCGATACTGACGATGAGCCTCTGTAAGCCGCCCCGGAGGGTGTGAGTATGTGGTGTCCATGCCGTCTCTAACTGTCGCAGTACTCTTTCCTCCCACGCGCTGGAGGCGCTCGCGCAATTCAACCTGGAGCGCGATGCCCAGGTGCGGCACTTTGAGAAGCTGAAGGCGCAGGTGGACGCTAAGCGCGGCGACGCCCCCATCACGATCGAGTCGTTCGCGGAAGACTGGAACGAGAGCCAGTTCTGGGTAAAGCCCCCCTCCAATCCCTCCCCTCCGCAATCCCGGAACGCGAGCCCGGTTCTCGAGCCGAAATCGCAGTTCCGGCTCAACTACTCGCCCGTTCCGGCAGCTGTGATGCGGCTTGACACGCGCTGATCCCGACGTCTCGCCCCGGGCCCCGGTGTAATAGTATACAGAAGAGACGGCCAAGACTCTGGCCGGTGAGTTGCTGGACGGCGCGACGCCGGAGACCAACATCGCGGTGGTCTCCGCGCCGAGCGTCTTCGTCGCGATCAAGAACATGCTCGCGAAGTGGCCCGAGAGCGAGAGGCCGCACGTCACCCTCCTGGAGTATGACGAGCGGTTCGCCGTGTTCGAGTCGGAGTTTGTGCTTTACGACTACCGACGCCCCTTTGACTTACCCGGTAAGCCCCGAGATCTTCTGCGCCCCGGGCCCTCCACCCGTCGGCTACGATGCCGGGGCGAGGAATCCGTGTCGCATGTATGCTGACGACCCGGCGCGACCGCAGAACACCTAAAGGGGACCGTAGACAGGGCCATCTGCGACCCGCCCTTCCTCAACGAGGACACCCAGACCAAGAGTGCGTGCCGCCCGTCTGGCCATCGTCTCCTCCCCTCCGGGGATAGGCGCCGGATCTCCCACCGCCGCATAGCCCCTTTACTCACATGCTAACCCCCGTGACAGCGGCGATGTCTATGCGCTGGATGCTCAGGTCCACCGGCACTCCGCGGGTGCTAATCGCCACAGGCGAGCGGATGCAGCCCCTCATCTTGCGGCTCTACAAGTCGTACGGCGTGGGAACAACGACCTTCATCCCCGAACATGCCAGGGAGCTCGGGAACGATTTCCGCTGCTACGCCAACTTCAAGTCGCCCAGGTGGTCTTGGATGGACTTGACGGCGCCGGGCCCGTGAGACGGATGGATCTACGTTCGGGAGGGTTCGTGCCGAGCCATGGGCGGGCGGCGTTAGTCGCGATTGCTGCAGCGTCCCAGACGTGAAATGAATTGATCTACGATGCGTCCCGCCGAACCAGTGTTCCCCCGAGACGTTCCCTGCTTCTCCCCGCCACTTTTACCCGTGCGCCAATCGAGCATTAACCGTGCTGTGCCTTGTCATCATCGCAGTACCTGACTCAGGCTGAATCCCCACGGAGCTGCCTTTGGGCCCCTCGCCCGTTTCGAAAGCCCCTCGCCACCATCGAGTCTGCCGCCCCATGGCCTGCGCGGCGACACCATATACCGCAGATAGACGTCAGTGAGAAGCGGCACTGGAGGCCAATGCCCCGTCATGTTGTGGGCTCCTTCGCCAAGCGGCGAGCCGACGGCATACCATCCAGTCAGGAGAGGTACCTAACGCAGTAGAAAAGAAGATACGCCTGGGAGTTCAGGACTTCCGATTTCGTCGCAAGCATGACTTTGTGATCGTTGAATTTGAACCACTAAGCAGGATGTCAGCATGGCGCGGGATGAAGAGCACGGGCACCAGGCGCCACATACCTGATCGCCCACACGGCAATACGTGATATAGTGGCCTACAATTTACTCCGTCAGTAGGTCATTGCGGACGGAACGACACACGGGGACCGCATACCCGTATCGATGCTGCCCACATGTACGACGACGCTTACGAGGTCGTACTCATGCGCGCGTAGCAGCTCTGGGTAGCTGTGGAGCGGCTGGTTGTCCTTCGTTTCGAGCTCCCTCCCCTTGCTCGTATACGGGAGCATGTTCATCTCTAGCGGGAACTGCACCTGGGTCTCGATCTTCGAGGGGACTGTGTCGTGTCTTCCATGCTTGTACTCAAACCGCTGTTTCATGTCAGCGCCACCCCGGTCTGGACGGTGTGAGGAGGGAGGGCACACGGGCGCCGACCGACCTTGAGATGGATGGCAAGCACGTTGGGCAGGCATTTCACGCTTGTGTGGCGCCGAGCCTGCTGCGACGACTTACATCCCTGGCAGCGGTACTCGCACTTGTCCGATTTAATATACTCGGCGTCGAGGCACTCGCTGAGCGTCAGCGGTTTCATGTCCCCCTTCTTCCGCTTCTGCGATAACGTCTCGAGGCCGAGGCTCAGATCGAGGAACGATTGCACCGTGTCCGTGGCGCCGTGGCACTTCTGGCAGACGGTCGTGGTGAGCATCTTGCCGTAGAAGATCTGGTGGATGACGCACTGGCAGCTGTGCTCGCTGCCGGTCTCCGGGCGCTTGCCGTCGCCGTTGCGCTCGTGGAGCTCCTCGGCGAGGAACTGGAAAAACTCGTGCGCGTCCTGCTCCTTGGTGGTGACGAGGTTCTCAAAAGCCTTCTTCTCGGATATCCAGAACCCGGACAGGACGTTGGCAGCCGTATAACCGTTAGTGTTCTCAACGGCGTAGAAATCCTGGAATATGTCGTCCATCGCGCAGCTGAGGCAGTGCTGCTTGCTGCAGTTCGCGTGGCCGTCACGCAGGTAGAAGTTCCGAAGGAGGGGGTTGTGGAGAAAGCTCTGGAGAATGACGTTCTGGTAGCAGGTCGCACCCGCGTTGTAGATGCCTCGGAGGCCGTTGGCCCGGCACGGGGGCGTCATGGTGTTGTTGGTGATGTACTTGGGATCGTCCTGTACGGGATCCAGGTGTTCGTCGTGCTTCCGCTTCCTATTCCGCTTGTCTGCGCGACCGTTAGATAACAGGGCGACCTCGCTAGTACACGACGCGGCCCGAGACATACTCCAAAAGGACGTCGTGCCCATTTTCCGTATGCGCAGCTCCTCAAAGGTGGGATCCCACACGAGGTCGTCGCACATCTGACAGTAGAGGTAGCCGGTCCTAGAGTCGACGTCTGGCGAACGCCCGTTAGCCCCACCCGCCTTTCAAGGGACGCTATTGTTCGCGTGACCCTGCTTGCGCATACAGAACCTGTGGGCCTTCTTCGATCCATGTTTTATCCTGTCCTCCTCGGTGACCAGGACGGGACACTGCAGGCAGAGGTAGTTGGATGTGAGGGCGTAGACGCCGCCGCCGCCGGTGGCATTCTTGGTCGCCTGGAGAGGGCCGGCCGGGGTGTCGAAGATCTTGCGGAGCATGAGCTTGTAGTGGCCGATACTCTGGTTCAGGTTCTCCTGGCTCGACGACAGGAGGCGCTCGAGATGTTCTAGAGGAAGGGATGCGAGGGCATCGCGCGTTGTTAGCCTGGATGTAAGACAAGTATTGGTGAAAGGTGCTTGCAAGCGACGAACCACAGCCAAACATGGGCTTCCCCGGCACCGGTGGGTTCACCCTGGCCATCTTGGACGGCGGCGATGCTGAGGCCATAGCCTCGGATTAGCGAGGAGATATGTGTCGTTGCAATTGCGGTGTGACGGTGATGGCGCTATATCGGTGGAAGACGATAGGCTGTGCTTGACCTGGTGGTTTAGCCCGCCCGACGACACGGTCCGCACGCTACTCAGTACGAAATATCAGCGTCGGGGAGTCGGCGCCGGGACACCGGGGGACCCTCACTTCCGCTAGCGACGGGAGCTTGATGACTAACAGGGCCCCGCCCATCTCTCGGCCAGCCCAGGTTCAGAAAAGCTACAGCAGCGCAAACGCAGTTAGTTGTACAGTCCGTTGCTGCAAGACCTGAAACAGCAACAGACGTCGCTTGCAGCGACTTTACTCCGCGGCCTTGGATGGATGGACGATTCCGTTCCTCGTGGCCCAGGTCACACGGAGCTCAGTGGACACCAGGATCGAAGCTCCGAATTGACCTGCCGAGCCATTGCGGCCAGCCCCACCAGGGTGCGTCTCAGCTGACAAAACGCCCATTGCCGTTGGCCTTGTTAGGTGCATCGCGCAGCTGCCGCAACCTCGGTTTCGAGGCACCTCGTTCTGGTCGCAAATGCCTCGGGATCCCCTGCCCCGCCCCCGCCGCCTCACCGCATTTTAAAGTTATAATAATTCACCCCGCCTCGCACCCATCAAGCCATCGAGTGACGCCCTCCCCCGCATCCCAGCCCGTGATAGAGACATTCACATTGCCATCGCAGATTCGTACGGAACCCGCTAAGAAACTCAGTGGGGGCCCATGTCCGCGCGGTAATAGCCTCTGCACCCACCCGCCGCACCCGTCACCGACCAACGCATAACCTTCTAGTTTACACACTCTGGTGGTGACGAGTCCGCCATCCATCCTGGTGTCTGCGAACCATCAACGCCACCAAGATTTCGCCCTCTCTCCTCCCCAGAATGGCCATGCAGCTTGCCTCGCTGCCCGAAGTCGAGAGGCTCAGCGCAGCGTGCATCCGGATCCTCGGCGGGAACCCGGGAAAATTCACGCTGCAGGGAACGAATACGTACCTCGTCGGCACCGGGATGCGCCGGCTCCTCATCGACACGGGCGAGGGGCGTCCGTCGTGGGTCGAGGCCCTCAAGAAGACCCTGGCCCGGGAAAAGGCGGTGATCGACACCGTGTTAATCACGCACTGGCACCGCGACCACACCGACGGCATCCCGGGGCTGCTCGAGCTATTTCCGAGGGCGACCATTTACAAGCACGCCCCGGATCGCGACCAGTCCGACATAACTGACGGCCAGAGCTTCGCCGTGGAGGGTGCTACCCTCGTTGCGGCCCACACCCCGGGCCACACGGACGATCACATGGTCTTCCACTTTAGGGAGGAGGACGCACTGTTCGCGGGGGACAACGTCCTGGGCCACGGGACCGCTGTGTTCGAGGACTTGGCGGCTTACATGGCGAGTCTTGGCCGGATGGCGGGCTTGTTCCGGGGCCGTGCGTACCCCGGCCATGGCCCGGTCATTGACGATGGCCCCGGCAAGATCCTAGAGTACATACAGCACCGTAAGAAGCGTGAGGCCCAGGTCCTTGAGGTCCTCGACTCGCCAAACCCCGATCCCGAAAGGCCGGGGGCGTGGGGTGTCATGGACCTCGTCCGCGTCATCTATAAGGATGTACCTGAGGAGCTCCACCTGCCGGCGAGCGGCGGCGTCGTGCAGATCCTTAAGAAGCTGGAGGGCGAGGGCCGGGTGTCCTGCGACCGGAACATGTGGAAGCTGTGAAAATCGAGATTTTGCCAGACTGGGCACGTCCCCAATGGCGCGTCTTTTTTATTATACCCGGTAGGTACTGCGAGTCATGAATAATAAATTGCTCGATTTTGGATGCGCTCGGCTCCACCGGAGCTCGAACGCTGTGGGTACGACCCGCCTCGCCAGATCTCCGTGCTTGAACCTGCGCCTGTAAGGCGGGCCCGTCCGACACCGTCGGTCTTGGTCGGACGAACTACGGGAGACGTGACCCACCGTTAATAACATGCAAAAACTGCAGACTCGGACATCGCCATGCCTCGGCAGTATAGGAGGGTGCGACGCGGAGGAAGGGATGCCGTGGATCGCGAGGACCAGCGCGCTGGACGGGGACGAGAGCGTCTTCACACAACGGGCTTCGCCCGATTACCGATGAGAGAAGTCGAGAAACCCCCGCGGCGTCCGCGCACCAACATCGGGATTGTGGGACCCGCCAAGACCGATATTTTTCCTGTTTGATGACGACAAACTCCATGTCGCCTGATGGCAATTAGGTGGAAACATGCAGAAGAAGCTTTTCCCTGGGCTGCATGAGGCGCTATTGGTGACCGTGTATGAAACGTGCATGATGGGCTCACAGATACCCGAACAGTATCCCGCGCTCCCGAGGAGGCACTGTCGGATGGAGTGCGCCGCTGCCGCTGAGTGGGGCTCTCGGCCGCCGAAGGTCCCGGCGCCGCAAGCCCGTCGTAACGTACACTGTGCCCCTCGTACCTCCCGGCAGCAGCGCCGTGTAACTGGCGTTGCGGCCCAGCCTGTCAAATGCCACACTTGAAGCCATCGACTACCCCTCGGATGCTCCGGAACCTCGACTCATGTCCATCCGTCACCCCAAGGGAGGCTCCCATAGGGCGTACTAGACCAAAGCGGTATGGACCCTCGGTAACTACTATGACACTGCAGAAAATGTACGTCTAGCTTGGTGATGGCGCCGGCCGGATGACTTTTCGGTTTATAAGCTCCACAGGCACGCAAGGCGCGCATCATCGGCTCGATGCCCGCCTGCCAGGGCGCCGAGATTTGCTGCGACGTATATATAGATAGGGCTGGCACCGGGCCGACCCCCTCGATCCTCGTCTGCCCTCTCGTGCCTCCTCCGCGGCCTGCACTGTTGTGTTTGCAGAGTAAGGTTCTATCTACCTCGATAGCCTACCCCGACCACACTGTCATAGCTCCGCAACCTCCCTCCGCTTCCTCCCAACACAAGTCTTTCCTATCGGCTTATCGTTAACTGGCATTGCGGATATCCCGGCCCAGACCGCGGACCTCCCACGAAGCGCGAAGTAATTTCCTGTACGCGCTCGTGCGTGACCAGAATTGCATGCGTCCACTTGGAAATATGAAGTCATCTGCGGTACTCCTACTAGGGCTCGTAGCCCAAGCGATCGCCCATGGCGGCGACAACCACGGAGAGGCCCCTGCCATGGATGTGGACATGGGCGCGGATGACGGCGCAGAAAAGCCCGATTATCCGCCGTCGTATTTCGATCACCCCGACCATAAGACCTTCGTCTACGCTCACATCGTCCTGATGACGCTGAGCTGGGTCTTCGCTCTTCCAGTTGGTATGGCAGACACCCATGCTCCACTTCTCGGGGCCGCGCCCCCACCCCCCTCGCTGGGCTTATGATGGCCTCGAATAATCCCCTTCGCAGCGGTCTGCTGACGTAGAGCTCCACCAGCCGTGATGTTGTCGCTCGCTCGCTCGAGATACACCCTACCTGCCCAGCTTGTTTTCTCGGCCGGCAATGGCTTGGGCGTGTTCCTGGGAATCGTCTATAATAGAAAGACGCCCGACCTGTACCCGAACAACGCACACCACAAGATCGGCTGGATCATAACCGTCGTCGTTGGCGCCCATGTCTTCCTCCACTTCCTTGACCGCATCACGGGCTTCATGAGGAAAGACGGCGCGGGCAAGGCTGCCTACCACGGGCTGAGGTCTTACATCCCGGGCGCCGCTGACAGGGGGAGGAGCAGTGAGTCCGCCCAGCCGGCCTACCGTGCCTCGTACGACAGCGGGCACGGGACGGACCGCCTGACCGAGTCTCTGAGGAGCAACTCCGTCTCCACGCTCGCAGAGAACAGCCCCCTGAGGTCGGAGGAGGGCGAGGGGGGATACGACGAGGAGGTTGCGTTCAGGGACATCGAATTCCTTCCGCGCGAATCCCCCCGGAGCTGGTGGCATGGCTGGCTATCCAAGATTCCCATGGGCATCTTCCGCCGCGGAAGCAGGACGTTCGGCCTCTATTACGATATTGTCGACCGTGTCATACTCCCCTTCGGGTTCGTCGCGTTCACCACCGGCATTGCGACCTTCGCTCGTTTCTTTGTATGTCAACAAACCCAGTTGAGTCTACTACAGCCGGCGGACGTTGTGCTGACAAGCGACGCAGGAGGGTCAGGCGATCTTCAGTGGACTGGCGCATTGGATTAAGGGCGGCGTCTTCTTCTGGATCGGCATCCTCACTTTAGGCCGGTGGTCGGGCTGCTTTGGCAACCTCGGATGGGTATGTTACTTACCGGACGTCCAAGTTCTGTTCTTGACTGACACGCGGCGCAGGCCTGGAATGTCCGTCCCAGGAAGCACGGCCAGAAGTGGCGGCCTTCGTCGGAGTTCGTCGAGAGTGCCTTGATCTTCTTTTATGGCTCGACCAACATCTTCCTCGAGCATCTCGGGGGGTGGGGTGGCGAGTGGTCTGCCCACGACCTTGAACACATCTCCATAACCGTTCTCTTCATCGGTGGTGGCCTGGTAAGTCGCTAACGGTCCAAGTCGATGGTCATCCGGTAAGCTAACTAGATCCGTAGTGCGGCATGCTCATCGAATCGGCCAAGATGCGGGACCTCCTTAACACGACCGCGTCGGGCGTATACGAGCCGGACGAGGCCGCCCACGAGACGGAGCGCTCCGACGTCGAGAAGGCGGAGGCCGCCGAGCCTCCGGACACTTACCTGGTCTCGCTGAACCCCATCCCAGCGCTTGTCATCGTTCTCCTGGGCATCATGATGAGCTCCCACACGCAACATTCTATGGTGTCCACTGTGGTCCATGCGCAGTGGGGCAACCTCTTGTGCGGCGCCGGGCTCGCGCGGGGGATGACCTACTTCCTCCTCTACCTCAAGCCGCCTCGGTCCGTGCTGCCCTCCAGGCCACCCACGGAGCTCCTCGCGTCGTTTGGCCTCATCGCCGGCGGTATCATTTTCATGTCGAGTGTAAGTTCGAGAGCCGAATCCCCGTTGAGACGTCCGCGCACAGAGGCTGACACCCGCTGCAGAGCAGCGATACCGTTGCCGGAATGGAGAACCGCGGCCTCGATGCCATGTTCATGTACACCGTCACTATGGGGCTCGTGGGCGTGCTGATGGCGTGGGTACTCTTCGTCTTAGCGGTCAAGGGCTGGGCCGTGAGAAAGGAGACTGCCTGGATGGCCCACTCGCAAAAGCTGACTTGAGGGCATGGACGGTCGAGAGATAGTCTTGTGGCGCCTCGGCGAACGAATGGCTGGGTCCCAGCCGGGTGATGGTAGTTGATGCATTCGCCTCTTGGGTCGATCAGACTTGCTTCGGGGTTAGTTTCTTTCACGTACCGAGATACCCTAGATACTAGATACCAGAAATAATACCGGGCAGAGGGCAGAGCTGGGCTTTTAATGGCGGTTTCGGGGGCAGATTATGTAGTGTAATTGATAATGACTATACCATGAGCTGAGATGCGCATACGGCGGGTGTGTGTAGCGAGCATTCCCCAAGGTCGAATAGAGATCTATATTCGGATGAGAGAATCGATTGCTGGGGAGACACGGGACTTGCCTAAATATGGAGACAAACTGCTATGCCGTCGGTGGTATAGATGAGGGAGAATCCGAGATGAGGTAATGGCGTCTCGAGCATAAACACAATATTACTTGATTGGGAAGGCCCCATCCCGCAAGTATTGTAGTGGGGCTTTCGCCGTCGAGAAATTTCCTGCCACACTCGCCGTCTCCGCGCACCAACAGCACATCCGCCAGTAATCACCTCTGAAGCAAACATAACCATTTCCTCAGACACGCCTACAGACCGATCGCACAAAATGGACGCGACGAACGACTTCGCGGCTTACTACCTCCAGCGAGCCACTAAGGAACTCGCCGGCGACCTGGGCAAGGTTCACGACGCCCGCGACTTCAAGCCAGATTCGGTCGAGGTCCTCGTGCATGCTATACAGCAGGGCTCCGCCTCGTTCCCGGAGGCCGACAGGGAAAAGGTCGCAGCGACTGTGCGGCCCGCTGCTGCTCCCGAGAGCTGATGGGTATCTGTGTGTGTGGGTAACGGCAGGATGCCACTGGTGCGTCTTCGCAGCATCGCCATTCAGAACGGGAACTAGAGAGGGTCGCCGTGCATGAAATATACCCTCGGGCCGGGAAGACGGTGAAGAACGCCATCAGCTTGTATCACTAGACCTCCACACGCCGTCCGATCGGCAGTAACGTCGCCGAGAAGCGCGGGGTCGGATGTCGACATCATGCCGCCTTGCGCCTCGCTTCACGAAGCAGGCAAATCTTTGCTAGAGAGTGCCATCTAAGCGCTCTATCAACCTCATGACATGCACGGATCGAAGTCAAGGCACAATGCTGAGCAGAAGGAGCCGGGTTCTAGGTACTTGACACCCCGGAGTAGAGTTGAGGCGACTGCTTCAGGATATTAACTGCGAGGACGGGATTTTCGTGGCTCCAGGGTTTGTTATAAGAAGGCGCTGGGGCCGAACAACGATATCGGTTTGTCCTGATATGGCAAAGGAATGGCTTTATACGCGCTTCTGTGGCAGGCTAAACCCGAGAAGTCTCCATCATACTCGTTGTCATATGGATGAACTCTGCTCCCATTAAATACACTCGGAGAACGCAAAGTCCCGCAGCCAAATCGAAAACACAAAACTTCCATCGGAGGAATCGAAAACACAAAACTTCCATCGGAGGGGTGATACTTCGCCCACCCCTGATTGCGCTCTAAAGGCCTCCGTGCCCTCTCATCCATAGACGTTCCCGTCGTGCCACGGAGGGCCCCTTGTCTATTTGAAACCCGCCAACCAATATTTCGTTTTCTAGCAAAGGCACGATTCGAGAAGTGTCGGTGTTAGCGCATCGCCCCGTCAGCTAGTGCCATCTTACGCTATCTGACTTTATTACTCTCCGTCGGCAACACGAGCCTCGACCGTCTTCGGCTGCTAAGGGGTCTGGTCGCATAGCGGTGTAGTTCAGGCAAATGCTGGACGGGCTGTTAGGTTTACGCGAAACATCCGAGCTGTTTTCTCTCATGCGTGGGAGTTGCCTGTCAAAAGCGGCCGGAGTGAGCGAGGTCAGGTAAATATACAACGCCGATTGATTGGAACATCGAAACCCATTTCCGCGATAGCTTATGCAAGGGACGAGCAGCGGGATATGGGCAAAAGGCTTCAAGTTGATCATGGTCGCGGCCTGGCTGTTGAAGTGAATCTTAACCCTCATGGCATTCTACAAGATGAAAGAGCACAGATTATGATAGCCGCCACTGCATCTCAAACGGCATAACATCATCAAATGACCTGGTTGACTCTAACCAGACATAGTTCTGGCCGAAGTTCTTGAGCCGATGCCCTGTCCATACCATACGAGAAGGACGGAACCACGCTGAGGCGAAAGTCAGTCACAGAACCATCATTCAACGGCTAGAAAACGCCATGACCAGACGTCAGATCCATTATGTACTGTCGTATCGGGCTTCCCATCTTCGCAAACAACTCCTGAAACAAAGACGACCCAATCCATGGACACCAGGGGAGACACAATTATAGTGGCGCGGTTACATGTCAAACGCCATCCCGTGGATTGCTTTTGGTTAGAACACCAAATTCGCCGGCCAAGACAAAAAACGACCGGAAGCATCTCGATTCACCGCCGAGAGTCAATGCTCGGGCGACCTGAGTCGAGGCTTGGACGGATGGAGCTGCTTGAGCTCCGCCGCCGCCTGGCGCGCTGCTCACTAGGGTCGGAGGGGTTCAGGCCCGATGATTTTGCAAACAGGTTGAGGATGTCCGTCAGCGACACAACCCCGGATAGACGCCCGGACAGATGCGCGCCTGGAAGCGCTGAGGAGGAGATGGAACCGAACGTGGCACCTGGAGTCGGGGAGTGCGGTGCCGAGTTCGAGCCGGGTACCGCCACGGGAGGGGCCGGGGCCGGAGATGGCGCCTTCGGCGGGGACGGCGACGACGGGTCGACAACCCACATCCGATGGGAACGAGTCGCGACCAGTTTTGCGACCGTATGGGCCAGCGACGAGTACGGGTTGACGTGGAAAACGGGAAACGGATCCCGGCCCTTCTCGACGCCTCTTTCGTTGAGGATGACGGAGATGAAGTGCATGCAAGATCCTTGGAGGAGGGGGGCGCTGGCTGCATTTGTGAGAAGCCTGACGTCGACCGTTGATATGTTCCCGACGACGTTGGAACCGTTGTCCACCACGGCGACGCTTGTGAGGCCCTCGTTATACATGAGGGTCAGTGCTTCTGCTAGCGCGCTGTCGGAGCTGTACGCACGTTAGGTAGTTGCAGGGCAGAGAGTTTGGGGCCTCTGCCGGAGACGTTTCCGAACCGGGGGAGGGGCGTGGCAAATCATGAAAGGGAGGAAAAGGGGAGACCCGGGCACACCTACTTGACGGCAAGCACCTGCTTCGAGTCGATCCCAAGGTCTCGCAACTGAGATGGATATAGCCGTTCGATATTGGGAAAGTGAACCCCCTCGTTCCAGAAGAATTCTATAAGCTTTAATTGGCTGAGTATGCCGACAATTGACCCGGAACTGTCGGAGACGATGACGCGGTGGATGCCACTCCCGAGCACCTCGATGGCCTTGTCGAGCGTTTCAGTCGGTGGTAGGGTCACCAGGGGCTGTTTCCGACAGAGACTCTGGATGTTGCGCAGAGGGATGGGGATACCCTCGCGTCCTTTAGTGGCGATTTCGTCGTACAATGTAACATGCTCCTCATCCGGCTGGGCGAGCCCAACGACGACCAGGAGATAGGCATTCAGGTCATTGTAGTCGAATGTAGACACGGCGGCCTCGCTCGACTCATCGTCGTTACGCACGAGCACGACATTCGAGGAGTTGTCTTTTACGAGGGCCTAATGTGGAGTACATGCACGGGTTAGAACAGCCGTTCGCGCTCTTGGATAGGTGCTAGGACAGAGCTGAAGCATTACCATGGTGGCCTCCTCCACGCAGGTGTCCATGGTCACCCACTTAACATCGCTAAGTGACGCCAACTCGCCGAGTTGTATCGCTCGCCAATCCCGGCCCGCGAAGCGCGGGTCGGCCATCTTGTTCGTCGGCGGCAGGCTCAGCAGGTCTTGCACGTTGGCCGGAGGGACTCCGGTGAAGGAGGGGTGGCGCTGAGAGCGGGGTGACGGAGGCATGTTCCGGAGATTCTCGGCGAAGCTCTGGCGATGCGGTGACGCCATGCTGAGGAGGTTGGATTGCGAATGCGTCCGCTGGGGCGGTGACGCGAGGTTCGAGGCCGAGGTGTGAGAGGATGTGACGCTTGACAGGCTCGAAGCGCTGGGATCCTTTCTTGCTCGTGGGTGGCTGGTGCCAAATTTGGGTTCCTGTTCCATTTACGGGTTCGTTGGTTGTGCAGGGCAGACAGATGGGGTCAGAGTCTGGGAATGAGGACGCGTGAGAGGTGGTCGCCGGAAGAGACACCGTATTGTTTGGGAGGTTAGAAGGTAGGGAATCTGAAATGCGGCGGAAGGATATCCTGACGAGTTGACATCAGCAGACGCGGATATGCGAGGTGATGGCGTTCACGTATTAGGTAGCTCTCCCCTTCGACCCAATGCCTCTCCTGGTTCCCAAGCTTGGGTGGGTTCTAACGGTGGGCCCCGGCTTTCGCTCTACTCTTCACACTGTACTTCCCAATAGGTAGATTGGTCGCCTTCGGCTAGCTGGTAGGTTCAGACTTGCTCCTAAGCTAAGCTTTGCACCTGTACACGTAGTTCATGGCACCAATGGCAACGCGGCTAGCTGAACGCCATACATAAGAAAAATCCGCAGGTCTCCCGCTCTATCTGCCTCGTGCTTGTTTTGAAGCACCGCTTTAGGTCAAACCGCAAGAGCCTCGCTGTCCGCGCGCAGGCAACAATGGAAGACGCACCGGGTGCCAAGAACCGAGCACCTGGAAGGAGATGGTCAAGGACGCCCTTTAAGCGTTGCTCCCAGATCCTGTGGCCGTAGACAACAATGACGCCGTTAGGGGGTTAGCGGGGAGTCGAGAGATCCGTTTGTAATGAGCTAATTGGTAGACGTGTCTTACTAAGCGATACAAGGGGACGAGGACGTGTAGACCCAGCGGAGTAGTTCCCTTGCCAGCGGGAAAACAGTCTTATTAGCGCAGGGCAAAAAAACAACCCCGCCAAAAAAACATCTTCCCCGCGATCTACACAAATTCTTCGATTTCCCCTCGCGCTCCCTGACGGTAACCGTGACCTTGGGGCCAATAACTCTACGATATTTGTCGAGAATACCGGAGGGAAGATTCTGCAGGAGCCCGGAATCGACCACTCCACAACACCTGGCACGTGTATCGGGCCTGTTGGATCTCGACTTTGTTACCCTCCGCGCCAGCCGACCATACGGCATCCCTCCCTGCCTACACCATTCTTCCCTCGCCAGCGGCGGCCGGATGCAACTTCGGGGTGGTCCATAAAAAGCCGGACCGAAACACCTTTCTCAGCCTCCGAAACGCGAACCCGATCCTCGAGTCTTGACCGCTTGGCCATAAGGCTACCGCAAGCGACCATGTCGATGCTTCCGCCCGATGTCCACGCCGAGTTGACGCAGCTGCTCCAGGCGTTGCAGTCGGCGGATAACTCGATCCGCACCCAGGCGGAAGACCATCTCCAGAACAACTGGACCGCCACACGCCCCGAGGTTCTCCTCATGGGCCTAGCCGAACAGATCCAGAACGCGGCCGATGCTTCTGTACGTCACTAGCCCGGTGCGCGGTCCCTTTCCGTATCTCGACCCTGCGTCTAATAACTTCACGCAGGTCCGGTCATTTGCTGCCGTGATATTCCGGCGTATTGCCTCGAAGTCGCGTAAGAACGAGAAGGGTGAACATGTCGATATCTTCGTTTCTCTACCAAAGGACCAGGCTGCGGTGATTCGGCAGAAGCTCCTGGAGATTCTGACGATGGAGACGGAGAGGGGAGTTCGGAACAAGATCAGTGACGCTGTTGCCGAGGTCGCGAGACAATACACGGAAAGCGGTGAGTTAGCACGGTCACTCGACGCCCCTCGCTCGTAACATCTGATTGACGGCCTCCTCTTCAGACGAGTCTTGGCCCGAGCTCCTTGGTGCGTTGTTCCAGCTCAACCTCGCCGCCGAGGCCGATAAGCGGGAGACGGCCTTCCGCGTTTTCGCGACCACTCCCGATATCATCGAGAAGCAGCACGAAGATGCCGTTCTACAGTCTTTCAACAAGGGGTTCAAGGACGAGTCTGTTTCTGTTAGTCATGCCCGCCTGCCAACGTAACTTCCTAAACCGTTGTGAAGCGGTGCGCTAACCTGAGTCGCCCAGGTGCGCCTGTCCGCGATGGAAGCGTTCGCGTCCTTCTTCCGCGGCCTTTCCAAGAAGGTCCAGCCGAAGTACTATCCGCTCCTGCCAGAGGTTCTCAATATCCTCCCTCCCATCAAGGAGAGCAACGACTCCGACGATCTGAGCAAAGCGCTCGTTGCCCTCATCGACCTCGCGGAAACGTCGCCGAAGATGTTCAAGCCCCTGTTCCACAACCTGGTCGTCTTTAGCATCAGCGTCATCGCCAACAAAGATCTGGATAACCTCTGCCGCCAAAACGCCCTCGAGTTGATGGCCACCTTTGCCGACTACGCTCCTTCCATGTGTCGCAAGGATGCGTCGTACACCGAGGACATGATAACGCAGTGCCTGAGCCTCATGACGGATCTGGGCGAGGACGACGACGACGACGCCACCGAATGGCTAGAGTCTGACGACGTGAGTCTGCCCTCCAGTCAATCCCGCACCCGTCTGGCCTATACATCCTGCTAACGCGCGCCATAGCCGGACCAGGAGGAGAGCGACCAGAACCACGTCGCGGGTGAGCAGTGCATGGATAGGCTGGCGAACAAACTCGGTGGCCAGACCATCCTCCCGCCCACCTTCCACTGGCTCCCTCGCATGATGACGTCCATGGCGTGGAGAGACCGCCATGCCGCCCTCATGGCCATCTCGGCCATCTCGGAGGGATGCCGGGACCACATGATCGGCGAGCTCAGCCAGGTCCTTGATCTAGTCGTACCCGCTCTCAAAGACCCCCATCCCCGTGTCCGCTGGGCCGGGTGCAACGCGCTGGGCCAGATGAGCACCGATTTCTCGACCAAAATGCAGACGGACTTCTATGACCGCATCCTGACGTCCATCATCCCCGTCCTGGACTCCCCCGAGGCTCGCGTCAAGTCCCACGCCGCCGCTGCCCTCGTCAACTTTTGCGAGGAGGCGGAGAAGGAAGTTTTGGAGCCTTACCTGGACGACCTCCTCTCTCACCTTTTCCAGCTTCTCCAGAATGAGAAGCGTTACGTCCAGGAGCAGGCTCTGTCGACCATCGCCACTATAGCGGATGCGGCCGAGGCCGCCTTCACCAAGTACTACGACACTCTGATGCCGCTCCTGGTCAATGTCTTACGGACTGAGAACGACAAGGAATTCCGGCGGCTCAGGGCCAAGGCCATGGAGTGTGCGACCCTCATCGCCCTCGCCGTTGGCAGGGAGAGGCTTGGGCAGGATGCCATGACGCTGGTTGAACTCCTGGGCACCATCCAGAGCAACATCACCGACGCCGACGACCCCCAGACACAGTATCTCATGCATTGCTGGGGCCGCATGTGCAGGGTCCTCGGCGCCGAGTTCATGCCTTTCCTCCCCACGGTAATGCCGCCCCTCCTCGAGCAGGCCAGCGCAAAGGCAGACATCCAACTGCTGGAGGAAGACGACGATATCGAGCAGATCCAACAAGAAGACGGCTGGGAGCTCGTTCCCATAAAGGGGAAGATGATCGGTATCCGCACCAGCACGATGGACGATAAGCGCATGGCGATTGAGCTCTTAGTCGTGTACGCCCAGGTCCTTGAAGGTAACTTCGCCCCGTACGTGGCTGAGGTCATGGAAAAGATCGCTCTGTCTGGCCTCGCCTTCTTCTTCCATGACCCGGTCCGGTACATGTCGGCGAAGCTCGTACCCCAGCTTCTCAACTCGTACAAGGCCGCATACGGGAACCCGTCGAACGAGCTCAGGGGTCTCTGGATGGGCACGGTCGACAAGCTGCTCGAGGTCCTGACGGCGGAGCCCGCCATCGACACGCTGGCCGAGATGTACCAGTGCTTCTACGAGTCGGTAGAGGTGCTTGGCGACGGCTGCCTTACGGAACTCCACATGTCGAAGTTCATTGACGGTGTGCAGTCGGCAATCGAGGACTATAAGGACCGCGTCGCCCAGCGTGCCGAGGACAACGAGGGGGCGACCGCGGACGAGGTCGAGGACGAGGCTCAGGAGACACTGCTCGCCATCGAGGATGACCAAACGCTGCTCTCGGATATGAACAAGGCGTTCCATTCCATCTTCAAGCACCACGGCGCCGCGTTCCTCCCGAGCTGGGAGAGGCTACTAACGACGTACGAGAACTTCCTCGTCTCCGGGGATGCGACCCAACGGCAATGGGGGCTCTGTATCATGGATGACGTCCTCGAGTACTGCGGTGCCGAGAGCAGCCGGTACGCGAACTTCATCACTCAGCCACTCATCAACGGCTGCGGCGACCCGTCTCCCGCTATCAGGCAAGCGGCGGCCTATGGTATCGGCGTCGCCGCTCACAGGGGAGGCGTGCCGTGGTCGCAGTTCCTCGGTGGGGCGGTACCCTGTCTGTTCCAGGTGACGCAGGTCCAGAACCCCCGCAGCGAGGATAACGTGTACGCGACGGAGAACGCGTGTGCGGCTATCGCGAAGATCCTGCACTATAACCCAAGCCAAGTCGGCGATGTCCAGGGCGTGATTACGCAGTGGATAGACACACTGCCTGTGACGAACGACGAGGAGGCGGCGCCCTACGCCTACGCTTATCTCGCCGAGCTCATCAACCAGTAAGTGCGGACCCGAGGGAGGCGACTCCCAGCCGACAAAAGCGGTGGCGTTGCTGACAGGATGACACGAAACAGGCAGAACCCGGTCGTTCTTGGCCAAGCCAGCAAGGCCTTCGTTCATGTTGCGCAGGCACTGGAGGCGGAAACTTTGCGGGGCCAGACGGCTAGCCGCGTGGTGACGGCGACTAAGGCGCTGCTGCAGGCCGCGAGCGTAAACCCTACGCCGTTGTTGCAGCAGTTCTCGCCGGATGCGCAGGGGGTGATAATGGGCCACTTTGCTTAGACGTGCGCGTTTTACTGGGTCTTCGAGAGTGGTATGGATGGGTACGGATCTCTTGTGGTTTGAAGCGGCAGAGGGTGTTCAGGGATGTTTGTTGGCAACTATCGTGGCCAGGTGACATGGCAAGGCCTCTCCAGTCAATACCAGTACCTGACGTTTCATTGATTTAAATCCGAATCTTATGTGTTTCGTGTCCTTCACTTTTCCATGACCTCGATGTAGAGCAGCACGACGGACTGACTGTGAGACGCCGGCGTACCGGTTCGCTGCTCACAGGTGGATTACAGTCCTCTGAGACAGGGCGGGCAGTATCTGCTTGCTAATAATAATGAGGCGCCAAAGAAGGGGGGCCCATCTCACCAACCTAATCGACATCATTTGATTTTGCGGAGGCAGTCAAACTAGCGGTTGAGGCGCCGAGGAGTCTTGAAACGTTATGGACACCCGAAGGACTAATACCCGACTGACAAATCTCCAAGTAGCCGGGGCCGCCGTTTACCCGGCTCCTCAGCCCCTCATTTCCGTCCGCTCCCATGTCATCTCGCATTAGTTCCCTGCTTTCTTGGCCCCGCGATATCCATTTTCACTCGGGCACAATTCCAGGCCAAGCTGAAGTTGTCGATCCGATCGCGTAACCCAACAACGCACGGAAACCCGGGGATTTCAAATTCCAATTGGCTGGATCATTCCTCGAGACGAGCGGAGTCCTCATAACTCCGCCGAAAGGTCTCTACCAATGCCGCCTTTACCATGGCAGAATTCACCGGGAACCAGAACTTCCCCGACGGGGTGCGCCGCCAATTAAGTCGCCACACGACATCCCAGTTCCAGCAGCCCATACCCGCACCGGCTTCGATTCCGGACACCGAAATGTCCGAACCTCCTCTGTCGGGCAGGGCCCACTCGGATAGCACGCGAATAGAGAGCCAGCCGGACCTGCATCGACGACGGAGCTACCAGGCGCCGTACGCAACCCCACACGGCATCCCCGGCCAGTCTGCCCAGAAACTACCCGTGATGGAGTTTGGCACTGGAGACGACGCGGCCGCGCAGTTCCAGTTCCCGCAAAGCCCCATCCCGCCCGACCCCCTCAGCCCGACCATGTCTCGACCCGTCAGCACCATCGGCCAGCCGGGCCCCATCCTACCCATGACAGCGCTCCCGCGCGACATGATGAGCAGTATGGTGTCGGCAAGCTTTGCTACCATGAGCGTGGACCCCATCGTTTCTGGCCAGGGTGGTCTGAATATGTTCGGCTCCCCAACTTTCGACAGCTCCTTCGGACCAGCGACCATGGGCCCCGTCGGCCCCAGCTTCTCCATGGGCATGAGCGCGGACGACGCGTCAATATCCGCGCATACCTCTCATCAGATGCATCTCGATACATCGGCCGAGGATCTGGACATGCTGGTATACTCGAACGCCGTATCTCCCACGGATGGCATGCCCGCGGCGTCCTCGCACGCCTTTCGGCCGGCCCCATCTGCGGCTGATCAGCGTAACGGAAGCGGCGATGGCGTTGGCGCTCCGAAGCATGATCTGACCACGGTATTACAGTCGTCCCAATCCCTGGTCTTCCCTCTTCCTCCCGAGAAGACGACCCTAAGCCCGACAAGACAGGGCAGTGGGGTTGTTCCACACGCACCCGCGGCGCCCCAACTCTTATCTCACTCCAAGGGCGAGTTCGATGCGATGCGTGCTCTTCGACAGGTGGCCAATCGGAAAACCCCGGAGATCAACATTGGCGCTGTCGACATGACGTGTGCCTTCGTGGTCTGCGACGTGACGTTGAATGACTGCCCGATAGTATACGCCTCGGACAGCTTCCAGAACCTGACGGGGTACAACCGCCATGAGATCATTGGGCGGAACTGCCGGTTCCTCCAGGCGCCCGATGGGAATGTGGAGGCGGGCGTTAAGCGGGAGTTCGTCGACGACGTCGCGGTCTTCCGGTTGAAGCAGGGTGTCACCGCCGGGCACGAGGTGCAGCAGAGCCTTATCAACTATCGCAAGGGGGGAAAGCCGTTCTTGAATCTGCTAACTACGATACCGATATGCTGGGACACGGACGAGATCCGGTATGTGGTCGGGTTTCAGATCGATCTCGTGGAGTGCCCAGAGGCCATCTCCTCCGGCCACGAAGTTGGAGGGGTCAAAGTCGACTATAGAAACAGCGAACTCAGCCAGTACAGGTGGGAACCACCGGTGTCTAGGCAGTGGGAGCCCGAGAACGGCCAGACGCTCGGTAAGGATGATGTCTCCACGCTGCTACAGCAGTTCTTCGCGAAGGGCGCCGTGGCGTCGGACTGGCACAAGCAGTCGTGGCACAAAATGCTCCTCGAGAATGCCGACGATGTCATCCACGTCATATCCCTGAAAGGGACATTCCAGTACGTCTCACCCTCGTGCAAGCGGATACTGGAATACGATCCGACCGAACTGGCCGGATCCTCATTGTCGGCTGTCTGCCACCCATCCGACATTGTCCCCGTCTCTAGAGAGCTAAAGGACGCGAACGGAGATGCTCCCGTCAACATTGTCTTCAGGATACGGAGAAAACACAGCGGGTACATGTGGTTTGAGAGCCACGGCTCGCTATTCTCGGAGCACGGGAAGGGTCGGAAGTGCATCATCCTTTTGGGACGCAGGCGGCCGATATTCTCTCTGCGTCGCCAGACACTCGGTAGTTACAGCGGTGGGATTGGCGACAACGAGCTGTGGACCAAGCTGTCGACGTCGGGGATGTTCTTGTTCGTGTCCTCCAACGTCAGATCCCTCCTCGACCTGCAACCCGAAATCCTGGTCGGGACGAGCATTCACGACCTCATGCGTAAGGAGTCCCGCGTGGAGTTCGGACGCGCCATGGAAAAGGCTCGGACGGGGACAGTCGTTTCCTGCAGGCACGAGGTCCATAACCGAAGGGGTCAGGTCCTTCTCGCGCAGACCTTCATTTACCCCGGGGACAGCAGCGAGAGCAAACCCTCATTTTTCCTGGCGCAGATACAGCTATTGAAGGCATCGTCGCGCTCACTTGGGATGGCACAGAAGGGTCTGCAGGCGGCGCAATATCCGACGAAGCAGGGGGCCGAGCTGCTATCGCCCAACACGCCATCCGGAGAATCCAACTCCTGGTGCCGGTCGTCCACTGGACTCGGGATGGAAGATCTAATATTCGCTGAGCTGGGCACTACTAAATGCTCAAGCTGGCAGTTTGAATTACGGCAGATGGAGAAGATCAACCGCACCCTGACGGAGGAACTCAATATGCTGTTATCGAACAAGAAGAAGCGCAAGAGGAGGAAGGGAAGCGGCAATATTATAAGGGAATGTGCCAACTGCCACACGCGAAACACGCCCGAGTGGCGGCGGGGTCCAAGCGGGCAGCGAGACCTGTGCAATAGCTGCGGTCTTCGATGGGCGAAACAGGTGGGTGGCCTTGCGAATCGGGCTTCCGAGTCAATCCACGGATCGACTAACGATGCATGATTGGCGCAGGTCGGGCGAGTATCCCCTCGCAACTCTTCGCGCGGGGGAAGCGGAGGGAATGGCGACTCGCACGGGAAGCTGTCCAACTCCAGTGTGCACTCGTCGCCTAAAATTCAGGAGCTCGCCAGCGAGGCGTCGGGGGATGTTGACAAGGACACTGGGGAAAACAGCGGCAAGGCGGTTAATGGGAACGGGTGCGACATCAGCCCGACTTCGGCCGTTGCGGGCTCGCCGTCTCAGACACAGTCGATGCCTCCTCCCAGTCAACCACTGCTGGAGGGCGGCAGCGGGATAGAGATGACGTCCATTCGCGAGGAGTAGGATGATAGGGGCAAGAAATGGAAAGCCACATCCTCTTGAGGCGGGGGGGGGGGGGGGGGGGGGGGGGGGGGGGGGGGGGGGGGGGGGGGGGGGGGGGGGGGGCGC
>JAMFQS010000050.1:0-44987 GCA_025503055.1 Sordariomycetes sp. B11D1 | reverse complement strand
TGTTTGGGGCAATAAATGGAACCCCAAACCCATTTTAACCCCCCCCCCCCCCCCCCCCCCCAAAAAAAAAAAAAAAAAAAAAAAAAAAAAAAAAACAACCAAAAACCACCCCCGCCTCCTTCGCTACACCTGTCTGGGGGTTTTACATCTTGCCTGTGGCCCCTCCCTATCGGTCCTTTCTTCTTCTGACGACATTTTGAACGGGCGTTCGTTGGAGCTGATATCTAGCTGAATGGCATTTAGTGACTATGATCACGGATGCCTGGTTTCTATGTAGCGTATACCCGGGTGGTTCGTTTTCTTTACTTGGCATTCTTTACGGGCTTGAATACGATAATAAGCACGGCATTTCACATACTCAACTTAGGCAAGCGTGGAGGAATATACACGGCCAGACGGGCGAGCTGTTTTGACGGGACAAAAGCAGGCGGCAAGTGTGTTTCCATGCGAGTGATCTCGGGGCAGTACCTGTCACATTGTGTGTGCACAGACAAGGGCGGATACGATGTCAGTAAGGTGACCTACTGCTCGGGTGCAGCGAACTATCAGAATGCTCACATTGCTCTTGATGCAGTGGGGCGTATAACATGTCAAATGCGACAGGTGGCGAGGATCGGGGAATTGTCCATGTTGAAGCTGTTGGGGGCGGGGAGTGGCGCCATTCGGGCGGCGGGCTGCTGTCATTGATCGGCTGAGTCATCACAACAACAGCTGTTGGGCAAACAATCCCTGTGACTCCAAGCGTCAACGCCACATGAACCTCTCCTCTACCATACTTCGATCTCAGGTTCTTTCAGGGCAGACCGAGCGACTGGAACGATCGTCGTTTTACTATTCTACTCTGTTTTTCATTCAATCATACTTCTTTTCCAAAACCCCACTTTTTTCCTTTGAACAAACCTCACATTCTAAGCCGAAGTGCGCAAATAGTTCCGAAGCCCCGCATACAGGAACCGACCCCTGTGCATCCGGCACCAACCCGTACTTGCCGAACCTCCAAAAGCGGGAGGAAAGACCTGATCCATCCTCTTAGAACGTAATAGGGGAAGAGTCTTCCGCTGCTCCTTCCTGAGCACGCCGTAGTCTTGACGTGCCACTTTTGGGCAGCGCGACTCGAAACCCCGCGGTTCTCTCGTTCTTTCGCAAGTACCATGTTGCGATCACTTCTATGTTCGAATTCTTTTACCCACTCGCAGAGAATACTTTTTGCCTTTCCAAGCTTCGCACTTATTCGCGTTTTCGACAAGCACCGATCTGGCACCTAGCTTTACCGTTCCGTACGCCTCTTCACTGCAGCCGACTTCAAGCTGAACTGAGTGTTCCGTGCCGCCAGTCTTCATCAACCGTTGAAGGTGGAGATTTCCAGGATGGGCACTGCAACAGACGTGGGCCCCGGTCTCCCGTCCTTTGGTAAGCCCAGAGACTGGGCTGTTCATGATTATCCGGACAGAAAGTTGCCCAAGAACCAACTGGGTGATTTCACTCAAATCTATACTTTCCTTTCTGCCACTTCGAAACAGACTGGCGACAGGCAACCCAACGCGGTTGCCGATAAACTGGATGGACCTGTGCCGGGCGGTTCGACCCCGTCGACACCGACTGGCTACAAGCCGCGCGACGTGTCAGTTGCCGATAAGCTGACTGGACTATCGCCGAACGCTGTGCAGGACACACCCACACCCGTCGCTGGGGCGAACGAACAGCACCCAAAGGCCCAATCCATCATGACGAAGACGAATGCAGTGACTCCGCAGCTAAACTTGAGTGCTGTCCTCAAAACTGCTGTTACCGCGTCAGTGACCAGGCAGGATGGGCCGGCCTTTCCGATCCTCTCGCCGCTGCTAGAACCCGAGGAGTGTCAAGACACACACCCTACCGGATTTTCATGGGACGTCTCTCAACAGCAAAGGGAGAGTGCGAAAACTCGCTCCCTGACGTCCAAGCTTCGGTTGGAAATGAGCATCGACCTGAAAGTGGGGACGAAGAAACAGCAGCCCGTAACTCACATATTCATCGATATGTCCAACATATACATCGGTTTCAATGATGCTGTCAAAGCGGCGAGGGGGATCCCAGACTATGTCAGGGCTCCACGGGCTCCGCTGGACTTCGAAGCCCTTTCCAGGATTCTCGAGCGAGACCGAACCATTGGCGCGCGAGAGGTCGTCGGATCGGCCGCTGATCCAGAGAATGTTTCTGACCTGCCACAATATTTTCACGATGCAAAGAGTCTGGCTTATGAAACGAGCATCCTTCGAAGGGTCCTCAAGCCCTCCAAGGCTGGTCAAGGAGCGTCGTCACCGTCGTCTACCTCATCCGAGAGTGGCGACTACTGTGGCTTCTCTCACCGCGACATGTCATACCGCGAGCAAGGCGTCGACGAGATTCTCCAGCTGAAAATGGGAAATACAGCCATGGCATACTTGGGGAATCCCGGGATCATGGTGCTCGCAACGGGCGATGCGGAGAAGGCGGAATACTCGGACGGGTTCCAGAAGCAGGTGGAGCGGATCCTCAAGATGGGCTGGGTAGTGGAGGTCGTTTCTTGGAAGCGAGGCCTTAGCTATGCCTGGAAGCGGTCTAAGTGGACCCAGAAATGGGGAGACCAGTTCAGGACCATCCTCCTTGATCCGTTTGTCGACGAGCTCCTGGCCACTTGACGCCCCGAAGCAAAAGGCCGGACCTTGAGATACAGGTACGGCCTACATGGATGCTTCGAGTCCTCGTGCGGAGCAACGCGTATGTTTGCTGTATACGTATGAGGACCATTTGCAGCGCTGGTATCTATGCAGACGTAGATATCACGTGGACGGGAATAATGGCAGAAGTACGCAGCATTGCTGCTGAGTGGCCGTATCATATTTGATTTTGATTTGCGGAATAGGACCATGAGAACTGTTCCCCCAAGGGTAGCTGGCGTTCCCTGGCCTGGTTGCATTGAGATATGTTCTATCGGGAGGACGAGGAACAGTGGATGACGGACAATATCGTCGATGCTGTTATTCGATATTGCATCTGGCTTTGGCCATGCGAACATGGAATTGTTTTGCCCAAACACAAGTAGGCCGAGTTTAATAATACCAAGCCGAATGGACGTGGTCGTCGATGGTTCCGCGACCTGGAGGCTTGGACTGAAGGGTACCTGCCAGTACAGTGTTCGCCGCGGAAATCCATCGGAAGCAAGGTCACTCAAATGTACTTCCGAATCGGGTAATCACCTTCGCTCCGTCAAAGTGTCCACATATGAAATCGCCGTTTTATACCGTACATCGTTTCAACATCTCGCGAGGCCTGTTCTTTTTTTTCGCGGCCACATAATCGGAGCGCACTAAACACCATGCTACCTTCCTTCTCGGCAGCGGGTAGAATTTGATTCGACATCCTCATATTCCAGCCTCCTTCTCACCCCGGTCGAGCTCGAGACGGCACTTGGATTGTGCAACTCGACCCAACCCTGATCTGCGCCCAGCATCGGGAGCTGTTCGCGATGATACAATCCACTCCATGGGGCCTTGCCGCCGTTCTCCTAGCGGCAGTTCCCGCCCATGCGACTCCTTCCGTGTCTGCCTCCATGAGCGCGGCTTTCCCTTCGCCCCCATACCTCCTCGAGCTCATGTATGTCATGTGGACGCCCCGCTGCCTCTACCCCTCGACTCGAAGGTGTGTTACTGATGAAAAGCAGAGAGACGGCCGCCAGCGAGAACTCGACATCGTACTTCCCCCTCCTCGACCGCGTAGCCGGCGGATACTTTGCGACTGCCGCGACCGATAAGGAGCTCTACTCCAAGTTCGTCGACGTCATCGTTGAAGATGGCCATATCACCAGCCCTGAGGCGCTCTCGACTTTTAAGCTTGCGCTTTCTATGCGGTCCGCGGCGCCGAGGATCGAGGCGCATTACCAATATTACTCGACTGGCGTGGAGCCCATGCTACAAGACACACCTCAAGACGGCTGCGAGGCGTGGGTGCTATCGGACTCGCACCAGTACTGCGATGCGACTCTCGAGAGCCACGGCGAGACGACGCTCGACAACGTGAATACCAGGGCGCTGCCGTTTGACAGGTTGCTCGGCGCTGGTCCGGCGGCGGTGCTCTACGCGGACGTGACGTCGCCCTCGTTCGGCCCGTTCCACACCTTGCTGACTGAGAAGGCGCGGCGCAATGAGATATCATACCGGGTGCGATATCGCCGCCCCACAGGCTCGGGAGCCGGGGATAAGGCTCTTCCCGTTAGCGGATACGGCGTAGAGCTAGCGCTGAAGAAGACGGACTACATCGTGATTGACGACCGGGAGGCTGCTGAGGACGAGGCCGTCAAGCAGGACCTTGGTGCCCAGGTTGTCCTGGACGAGGAGGAGGAAATGGCAGACTTGAAGCCCCTATCCAAGGCGGAGCTGACGTTGCTTGGCTTGAAGGCCGCGTCCCTCATCATGGAGAGTGACAAGCCCTTTGAGACGCTGATCAAGTTCACGCAAGACTTCCCCAAGTACTCGGCGTGGTTGGCGGCCCACGATGTTTCACTTGAGTTCGTCGAGGAGCAGCGGGCAAACCGTGGCGGTCTGATACCCTCCGGCGTGAATGTGCTCTGGATGAACGGAGTCCAACTGATTGAGCGTCAGGTCGAGCCGTTCAATCTGGTAGACATGTTGCGACGAGAGAGGACGCTCATTTCAGAGGTCAAGGACGTCGGCCTCACCGGGAGCGAGGCCATCTCACTGCTGAGCCACCCCAACGTCACTTCTTCCAAGGTTGCCGACAACCCGCAGAGATTCGACTGGAGAGATGACGACGAGGGCGGAAATGTCATCATGTGGTTCAACAACCTGGAGAGCGACCCTGAGTACGAGGACTTCCCGAAGAGCGTCAAAGCCGTAAGTTGACCGTGATGAAACCAATCTTCGGAACTGGGTTAAAATGGAGGTGAAGAAAGCCATATCTAACCCTACTCTCCTCTGTAGCTTATCCAACGGGGCTTCCCCGGCCAACTTCCCCTTATTCGGCGCAACGTCTTTAATGTCGTGGTTCCGGTGGATCTCTCGAAGAGCGAAGGTTTAAAGACCGCGCTCCAAGTCATTGGCCTTGTCCAGCGTCGGCTACCAGTGCGCTTCGGTATCGTACCTATGGCCTCCGGAGAGGGGTCTGCCGACCTCCTGAAAGTACTTTACCACCTCTACGACAACTACGGCCCCGGTGGCCTGACTACTTACCTAGAGCTTGCCGCGCATGGGGAGTTTACGACTGCGGACAAAGCCTCTTTTGAAGAGGCCATCGCCGCCGGATCGAAGGGGAAGGACGTCGAGGCTGCCCCATTCAGGGACGTCTTGATTTCGGAGCCCCTGGATGAGCGTATCAAGCTTTCTGAACGGTGGGTTGAAAGGCTAGGCGCGAAATCTAGCGTTCCGCCCATCTTCATGAACGGTGTGGTGATCCCCCGTGCGGAAGGCTGGCTCCAGGCCATGGGCGCGAAGATCAACGCCGACGTGCAACAACTTCAGCAGGGTACCTCCACTGGGCAGATAACTGACGACACCTGGATTCCGGGCATTTTCCTGGAGGAGGCCATGTCGAGAAGGAACCTGTACATTTACGCTGCGGATGACAAGGCTCTCAACATGATCGACGTGGGAAAGCTCTACAGTGATCATTCCGGCCTGTTCTCGAGAGCTCCCTTGCTTGATGCTTATGCGGAGTCGACGAAGGAGACTTGGGCTACCCTCACGGTGATCGGCGACATGTCAACTGACGGTGGCCTAGACCTGCTTCACTCGGCCCTTCGGTTCCGCAACGGTAACCTGGGCATCCGTATGGACATTGTACACAACCCTGAAGAGACGACTAGCGCCGCCGCGGTCAATGATGCTTTGGCAGCTAGTGCCGAGAAGATACGCAAGGTCGAGACGGTCGACGAGCTTCGAAGTCTCGTGGGTGTCGCGTACCCTGACGAGGACAAGGAACACAACGCTAGGCTGGCCGCCTTCTTGGCTTATACCAAGCTTGCCCCTGGCTCGAGGGGCGTGATTCTGAATGGGCGCGTCATAGGCCCAATCGATGCGGGTGATGCGTTTGGCGAAGCCGACTTCCAGCAACTTCTAGAGTTTGAACGGGCCGGCCGAATCCTCCCGGTCTACTCTGCCGTGGATGACCTAGGCTTGGGCCACGTCGTAACGGGGCCCCTCGCCGCGGCGAGGCTCACTTCAATCACTGCCCTGTCCACTATATCCGATCTCCCAGAGGGCATTTTCGAGTCGGCACCCGCCCTCCGGACATCTATCTTCAAGCAATGGGAGGGCAAGCATACTGCCATCGAGGTCGGTGACCCGGAAACGGCCACCGTGCACCTCGTCGCTCTGCTCGACCCGGCCAGTGAACAAGGGCAGCGGTGGGCTCCAATCCTCAAGGTAATCTCGCAGCTGGATGGCGTTTACATCAAGCTGTTCTTGAACCCTTCGGAGCGACTCCAGGAACTTCCCGTCAAGCGATTTTACCGGTACGCGCTGGCGCCGGAGCCTGCCTTCGACGACAAGGGCAGCGTGCAGGCTCTGGGCGTCACCTTCAGGGGCCTGCCCTCGGAGGCCCTCTTGACCCTGGGAATGGACGTCCCGCCCGCGTGGCTAGTGGCGGCCAAGGACTCGGTCCAGGATCCGGACAACATCAAGCTTAGCCTGGTGAAGGGCAACGTTGAGGCCGAGTACCAGCTTCGCAACATCCTCATTGAGGGACACTCTCGGCTTATGGGGAAGGGGCAATCACCGAGAGGTGTCCAGCTCGTCCTGGGCACCAACAAGGACCCACACGTCTCTGACACTCTCGTCATGGCCAACCTCGGGTACTTCCAGTTTAAGGCGAACCCTGGTTTCTACAATATCAACCTCCAGGAGGGAAGGAGCTCGCAGATATTTGACATTGAGAGCGTGGGCGGCGCAGGCTATGAAGCCGTGCCTGGGGACGAGGGAACTGAGGTGGCCTTGATGGATTTCAAGGGAACCACGCTGTATCCTCGCCTCAGGCGGAAGCCGGGAATGGAGACCGCCGACGTTCTCTCCGGCGACGCCGATGAGGCGGAATTCGGAGTGGATAACCTATTGTCCAAGGGATTCAGAGCTGCCGCTGGGCTTTTCGGTGCGGCGGGCTCCAAGCGGGAGCTGACGAAATCGGAGCTGGAACACGCCGAGATCAACATCTTCTCCGTCGCCAGCGGCCACCTCTACGAGCGCATGCTCAACATCATGATCCTCAGCGTCATGAAGCACACGGAGCACACGGTCAAGTTCTGGTTCATCGAGCAGTTCCTCTCGCCGTCCTTTAAGGACTCCATTCCGCATTTGGCGGAAGAGTACGGCTTCAAATACGAGATGGTGACGTTCAAATGGCCGCACTGGCTGCGGCAGCAGAAGGAGAAGCAGCGCGAGATCTGGGGCTACAAGATCTTGTTTCTCGACGTGCTCTTCCCGCTATCGCTGGACAAGGTCATATTCGTCGACGCTGACCAGATCGTCCGCTCCGACATGATCGAGCTCGTTGACCACGACCTCGAAGGCGCACCCTATGGTTTCACGCCCATGGGCGACTCGCGCACCGAGATGGAGGGCTTCCGCTTCTGGAAACAGGGCTACTGGGCGAGCTACCTCCGCGGCAAGCCGTACCACATTTCGGCGCTCTACGTCGTCGACTTGGGCCGTTTCCGGGAGCTGGCGGCGGGCGACCGGCTGCGGCAGCAGTACCACACCCTCAGCGCGGACCCCAACTCGCTGTCCAACCTCGACCAAGACCTGCCCAACCACATGCAGCACCAGATCCCGATTCACAGCCTGCCCGAGGAGTGGCTCTGGTGCGAGACGTGGTGCAGCGACGAGAGCCTTGCGTCCGCCAAGACGATCGACTTGTGCAACAACCCGATGACCAAGGAGCCCAAGCTCGACCGTGCGAGGAGGCAGGTGCCGGAGTGGACCGTGTACGATGAGGAGATCGCGGCGTTTGAAAGGCGGCGAAGGGGCCTAGACGTTGGTGAGCGCGGGGACGAGCCGCCGTCCGTGCAGGAGCAGGAGCAGTTGAGGGAGAGGGAGGAGGTGGGTGAGGAGATGGAGACAGAGAAGAACACGAAGAGCCGGAAGTGGGAGGAGGAAACTACGAGCACCGACCGGGCTAGAGACGAGCTGTAGGCATCTTGGCTACGTGACAGGGAACAATAGACTGATACAAATCAAATGCTTTGAAGAACTCACAATGGAACTACTGTGTGTGCTTTATATCCCGTATAACACTTTTTTTTTTTCGTAAGGAATCTCCTGTATTCTATATATTGTTGTACCTCGTAAGAAATGAAACGAACCTCCTTTTCAAGTGCCGCCACCCAAAGATCCAAAAAAGAGACGCAAGACCTGCATAGGAATAAAGGGGCCAAAGACAATGCGACGAAAAGAAACATCAAAACTACAACGAGCTTCAGGTATTCCACGAGATAGAAAGAAAAAGATATGAACTATCACCAACATGGGATATGTCTCGAAAAGGCGAAGACTGCGCGAAAGGAGATAAGAGGAAACAAAGCAACTCTGGCGGAGAGCAAGAGACGATCAGAAAAAGGCTATCTAGGCGCGATCCTTGTTTCCAACAACCAAGGGCCGACCTGGGTAAGAGGGGCGTTCTCAGGTTCCATCCTCCCGGGAATAGGGCGACGTTCCTGATGACGTGAGTCATGAAGGGAAAGGGGCATGGAGATTGGCGCGAGACAACTTCCGACCCTAGTATTAAGAGATCCGCCTCCGCCTTTGTCAATACAGGTCTCCGTCTGCAGATAATACGACAGTCTGGATTGGGATCGGCGAGATCCCATGAGTCCAGCCATGATCCCAGACGAGTGGGCTCAGACCATGAATGAGCTGTTACATCACAACCTACATCATCCCGTTAGTTTCGGAGTATCCACGGAGGAAAAGAACTGTCGAGGATCCGACTTACACAATCGCCCTCGGACTTGCCCTGGGGGATGCCCATCTCCTCGAACGTCGCCGGTCCCTGGGCGACTGGGCGTGGTGGGGCGGACGCAGCAGACGCGGCAGGAGAAGCGGGTGGCTCCTTGGCAGGCCGTTGCGGGCCGGGCGGTGCGGTCTCGACGCGGCCCGGGCCGTCCTCGAGCCGCGGCCGTGGCCGGCCCTGACTCGCGTGGGGGCTTGGTGGCAGCGAGTCCATGCGGTCGGGCCGTCCGCCGCTGGGGGTCCGCCCGTACGGGTCCGGCGTGGGGCGGGGCGAGGGACCCGGGGGGTAGCCGGGCCGCGAAGATGTCCTGGGACCCCAGCCGGGTTGGTTTCCGGACATGGAGCTGACCGGCCTCTGGGCGTGCGGGTTGTTCTTCTGCAGCCTGGCCTGCGCGGCGTTCGGCGGCCCGCCGCCGGAACGGCCGTCGTAGGGCTGCGTCGTGGCGGGGCGGGGCACATCTTGCCTGTAGGGGTCCCGCTGGTAGCCGGACATTCCGGGGCCGGGGTTGGCCGGGCCGGAGGGCATCCTCCCACCCCCGGAGCTGGGGCTAACCGGCCGGATCCCGAAGGCACTCCCGGGGAGGTCTGCTCTGGGGCCCTGGTGCGGTCGGTTGTTGTGGCCTGGCCGCGCCACATCGTCGTCCGGATACGGAGCCGCCGACTGAGACCGGACAGGACCGGGGAGCGGCTGCCGGTCGTCGTCGGGGTACGGAGCGACGCCCGCGGGTGCGCGGCCGTCATGGAGGGTGAGCCGTGACATGTCCGGCACGCTACCTTGGCCGGCACCGACGGGGCCCTGACGCGGGGAGACGCGGGGCGACGACCTCGCGTCTGGCTCGCCCTCAGAGACGGCAGGCATGGCGGACGCTTGCTTGGTGAAGCGCTCGGGCCGCTTGCCCCGCATAGAGCCGTGCTGGGACTTGATCCTCGTGAGAGTCGTCGTCTCGTGGAACTTCTTCGTCAGCGTTTTCTGGTCGCCCAAGGACTCCAGCCGCTCGACGGCATCCTTGTTGCCATGCTCTGCAGCTAGCTCGTACCACCTCTTGGCCTCTCGCACGTCCTTGGGTACGTCGATGCCGATCTCGTGGTAGTAGCCCATAGCGAACTCGCCCGTGGCCAGCTTCGCGTCAGCAGCCTGTTTAGCGTACTTGTAGGCCAGCTGCTCGTTCTTGTTGAAGAAGCCCTCGTATCCGAAAAGGAACCAGCGGCTCACACCGAGGGACGCCTCGGGCTGGCCCTGCCTGGCCGCGAGGCCGTAGTAGTGGATCGAGAAGGAGGGGTTGAAGTCGCAGCCCAGCTGGCAGAGCTCGTAGGCCTGGCCCAACTTCAGCTGCGCCTTGGCGAATCCTAGGAGGGCCGCCTTTTCGATGTACTGCTTCGCGAGGGGGAGCTGGAAAGGCAGCAGGCCCTCGGGGATGTTGATGTCCGGGAGCTCCCTCGCGATCAACAACCCATACACGTACGCGCCCTGGGGGGCGTCGACGTCAGCCGTGTCTGCGGCGGCCTCGATGAGCCGCAGGCCGTAGTGGTAGTCCTTCACCTGCCCGTGCTGGCCCATCAGACTCATCATGCCGAGCCTGTACGAGGCCGCCGAGTCGCCCATCTCGAGGCCCCTCTGGTAGTGCTGAATGGCGTTCCGCATGTCGTTGGAGGCCTCGAAGAGCATCCCCATCCGGTACTCCGCCCTCGCCATGCCCAGCTCAGCGGCCCGGCGGTACCCGTTGTATGCCTCCCTCTTGTCCGCCCTGTGGTCGAACTTGCCGAACTCGAGCCACTTAGACCGGAGGAACAGGGCGTCGGGGTGCTCCTGCTCGGCAAGGTGGTTGATGATGACGAGTGCGTCGACGCGCATCTGGTGTTCCACTTTGGGGGTCGGTGGCCGCGGCCTGCCGTTGAGCTCCCTCGCCTGCTCATCCATGAGGGTCTCGACCCAGCTGAGGACCCGCTTGGCCCAGTCGATCTGCAGCGGCACGTCGTTCGAATGCAGGATGTGTTCGCGAGACCCCCAGAGTGCCTCCTCCGTCTCTTCGAAGCTCGGCGGGATGCCCTCGCCCTTGACCTTGGGGAACGGGGAGAAGGTGGGCGTGTCGGCTGCCCGGGGGCTCGACTTCGATTGTGAGGAGGCGGGCTCGGAGGCCGGGTGCTGGTCGGCCCCGTTCGACGGCGGAGCGTGCGGCTCGTTCACGATCTCCGCCTGCTTAGCCCCCGACTCCATCCGCTGCAGATCGTTTTGCATATTTTGTGGAACCTCGGGCATCACCCTGCGGAATGTCAGCAGCAAGGCCTGGCCGAAGATCGGGAGACAGGCGAGTCACCCATACCTCTGGGGCGCTGGCGCCAGGACCTCGGGCATATAGTAGTCGTCGAACCCGCCGGGAACGAAGGTCGCCGCGAACTGGGGGTTCCCTAGCGAGTCGGCTCGCGCGGGGGGGTTATCTACGGGCATAGACGCGTCAGCACAATGCAGCCCAAGCATCAATCGTATGCGACAAGAAGCGGCGACGGATCATGGTCCCCGAGCCCAGGGGATCGTCAACGGGCGATCCCGGGGGGCGCGTAGAATGAAGCGCGGCCACCCGCGACTGCACCTGGCGAGGGCGGAAGCGCGGGCACGGATGTGCATATGAGGCACCGTCGCGCGGCTGGGCGCCTTCGGGGTCAGCGGGCAGAAGGGACCCGGCGCCCGCTGTTTTCGATGCCGAGGGCTCAGGCAGCGCCGAGTCGAGGTCTGGGCAAGCCCGCCGCCGTTCGATATCACCCGCCGTACGACCATCCGCGCCCGCGCCCGACGTCGTGCTCGTGGTCGATAACGGTGGCCTTCCGACCGGGGTGATTTGGGGTGGGTATCTGCTTGTCGGCGGATGCACCTTCCCAGCTGCACTCGCAGGCCAGGCCAGCGGTTTTGCAGAGGTCCGGGGAAGCAAGGCGGCACTTACGTTGAGGCTGCATGGCCGGTTGGGTGCCTTGGGCGGGCCGCCCGTAGGCATCTTGGTAGTTGGACATGGGCGCGTAGGGAGCGAGCAGGATTTGAAGGGCAGAAAGAAGGGAAGCGAAGGCCGAGATGCCTGGCAGCAGCACTAGGCTTCGGATGGCGAGCGAGGGGAGAAGGCGGGAGCGCGCCGGCTGGTGAGGGATGCTTACGGAGGAAGTTGGGGAGGAGATAATGGTGGGGGGCTTCTGACATGAGAGGTGGCGTATTGATAGGCCGACCGGTAGGCATAACACGCCTGCGGCCACGGTGGGGTGTGGGAATTGCGGGTGTCAAGCCTTTTGTGCCGCTGGCCTTTGTTGACACGCGGGCAAGTCTCGTTCCGCACCGTGGGGCCCCCGAAATGGAGAGGGAAGGGACAGCGAGAGGGTGCCAGGTCTGCGATGGTTCGCCTCGAAAAATAGAGATGAAGAACGAATCAAGCGATCGTTTCGGAGCAGCGATGAGACGAGATCTTCAAAGCGAGGGGGGTGGGTTAGGCCATGAAGAACCGTCTGGCACGGAGCGTTTTCGGGGTTAGCAAGCGGCGCCGTCACAGTGGCCAGGCACCTGTGCTAGTAGGCGCACCCCTGTCCCTTCTTGGCCAGGCAGGAGGCCCTGAACGGACACCTGCGCGGAGGTACCTTCGAGCCGGGAGCAACAATATATTGCTCCACGGCCCCCGCTGGGCCCACAGGGCAACCGCGTCCTGCAAAGAATTCTTCGTGAAAGTACTAAGGCTTCGTAACCCCTCATACATCTTCCCTCTTGGGAGATTCCCGACCGCACCCCACCAAGATGCGAGCAATAGGCACGTTACAGCCGGGGCAGACCACACCGAGGGCACCGGGTGCACGGCATCGGCGCGGCATGGACCGTCCCGACTCCTGGCAACGGCTATTCCCCGCCGTAGAGCACCTGTACCCCCGACAGAGCGCTTCCAGGTAATTACAAGCTAGAAAACACAAAGCTCCAAATGAGTCCGTCTACCTGTGGGGGAGCACCATACGGTACGTCGCGTCGCAAATTTCCCCAATACACTAGACGGGCCTGTGGGGCTCGACTCCGATGAGCGTACAGAGAAGCACCGGACCCACCCGCGCTGGACACCACTCCGTCGGGCTCGTCTGCGAGGTTAATACCGGACCACTCCCCGAACAGCTCGGCCACCCTGGGGTACGTACGCGTACGGATACAGGTACGCGCTGGCGGGGCGCCGCGGCCTCCGCTCGATGAGAAAGGGGGTGAATCTGCGAGGTGGAAGTCGAGGGGTTAGCGGGGAGCGTGTACATACTGTAGATAATCTTTGGGGGTCTCTTGGCGCCGGGCATAGCCACTTTTAAAATACCGTTGCCGGCTGTGCCGGCGATATTAATAGAAGAGACATCACTGGGAGGCTTCGCCGATCCTGATCAGGGAGGGGAGCCGTTGGGGCTGTTGCGTAACATCCTCCACTCTCAGCTGAGGACTTGGCTGAGGGAGCTGAGCTCGTGCAGGCCCCCGGCCACCAATGTGGGACGTGATGCCGGTGTATTGCTGACTTCATGCCCACCCTATGGGTCAATAATTCGGGTTCACACGCGAAGGTGAGGCCCCATGGCGATACTAAGGGTCATATGAGCTCAGCTGCTGCCAGCTGGAGTCCCGGCAGCTGTCTCGTCTGTATATTAGTCATCAGCCGCCATGCGGCATGCTCCTGTAGCCTTCTCGACCGCATCATCAGCCTCTTGCCTGGCGCCAAGCTAAATTGAACGACCACCTACCTGTGCAGCTCGGCCCCCGCCAACCCCGACCAACGCCCCATCGTTATCATCATCGCAACCGACACAGTACTCCCTATACCCCGCACAAGCTGTCAACGGAGGCAGACGCAGCAGCCATGGCGGAACAAAGCCTCTCCCAGATCGTCACCCAGCTGAGGTCCTCGCCCCTCACCTACCCCGAAGCCTCGACCCTCCTCTCCCGCGCAAAGATCCACCTTCTCAATCTCGGCGCCCTGACTGCGGCGCCCACCACGCCCCCGCATCTCCTTCCTCTGGCGCGCTCCCTCTATGAGCAGGGAGCCCTCGCCTCCATCCGCGCGCGTGACGCCCCGGCCTTCACGCGCTACGTCCAGCAGCTCCAGCCGTTCTACGAGCTGCCGCCGTCCGTGCTCGCGCCCGACACGGCGGAGCGGAACAAGGTCACGGGGTTGTACTTGCTCCTGCTGCTCACGCAGGGCAGGTACGCCGAGTTCCACACCGAGCTGGAGAGCCTCGAGGGGAGGGAGGGCGGCAGCGACGAGGAGGACAGGTACCTGGGGTACCCCATCAAGCTCGAGAGGTGGCTTATGGAGGGGAGCTACGACCGCGTCTGGGGCGCCATGCAGAGGGGCGAGACGCCTTGCGATGAGTATGGCGTCTTCTCTGAGGTACGAGCCCTCCCTCGCCTTCCGTATACTCGTCCTTTTTGCTAACCCACCGACCAACCCAGATTCTCACCTCTCAGATCCGCTCAGAGATCGCCTCCTCCTCGGAAAAGGCCTATCCCTCCCTCCCAATCTCCTCTACCAAGTCCCTCCTCTTCCTCGACTCCGAGGGCGCCGTCATCGACTTCGCCCGCCAACGCGGCTGGTCCATCCGCGACGGCCACATCTACTTCCCCGACGCCGCCGACGCCGCGGAGTCCCGCGGCGACTCCGCAGCCATGGAGAAGGAGGCCAGTAGGGGCGTCATCGAGAATACGCTCGGGTACGCGCGCGAGCTGGAGACTATCGTCTAGACGGGGGATGGAGAGAAGGTGAAAGCGAGGAGGGAGCGCGGGAAGCGGGAGGGCGACTGCAGGCGGGATTGTCTCATGTATCCTTTGCAACAAGGGCGAACGCCATCGTATCCCGGCTGTACGTTGTGAATAGACTTGAATGGGCGCCGAACGAGCGCCGAGGCAGGCATAGCGGAAGCCTTTGTGCGGAATATCAAGACGTCACATCTGGCCCGACGACTCAGTTCACGGTTGCATGGTTCGCGCTGCGATATCGACCTGTAATGAAGAAACGATGAAATGCATTTTGCTCTTCCTCTGATTCCTGCTAAAAGGCGGCTCTCCGTCTTCAACACTACCTACATATTGTCTACTACCATGTACTTAACAGTCACCAAGAACGACGCCAAGTCCACACCACATGGTACCTACCATACGAACGCTCCATTCCAGACCCATTACGTATCAACCCCAATTCCCGAACCCCTTTGCCCTCTCCGCACCTAAGCAAAGAGCTTCAGGCCGCTCCCATTCTTCCCAATCTCGCACACCTCGCAGATCCGGCACGCCTGGCCCTTGTACTTGGGGTGGTACTTGGACCCGTCGTATGCGCACTCCTCGAACGGCGAGCCGCTGTAAATGGGCGTGTAGCTGGCGGCGCAGACGTCGAACTCGGCGAACTGGTCGAACTCGATCTCGATCGCGTCGCTGGGGTTGCGCTCGCATTGCCTCTTCGTCTTGTTGGCCTAGAGATTGATCGTGTTAGCACCAGGGAAGAGGTAGTCAGGGAGGCAAGGTGCTACTCACGTTCTCAACGATCCTGCTCGAGCCGCCGTTGGCGAGAATCCTGTTGGCGAAGCTCAAGGCCGAGCCGTAGTTTTTAGCTCGGAACGCCTGCTGCATCGCGCTCCCAAGGACCAGTTGCCTATGCGGCACCTCGATCTTGGGGATGGTAAAGTATGCCGACAATTCGAGGCTCCGCTTCAGCGTCTCCGGATTCTTGATCACCTCGTCCGGCGTCCCGAGCTTTCTCCTTGCGAGCTCAATGCTCATGGCGACGGCGTATTCGCTCGCCGACGTGATGAGCTTCTTCGCCTCATGCACCTCGCTCTCGCTAGAGACGGCGTTCACCAGCACAGCGTGGAGGATGCCCTTGAAGATCCGGATGCCATCGTCCAGTTTGTTCGACTTCATGGCGTCGTAACCCGCCTGTAGGTCGTGCGAGGCCAGGTACTCCAGGTCGCGGGGGATGATCGGGAGGACCTGCCTGGGATCTTCCTCCTCGACCGTCCTGCGCACGTAGTTGATGAGGGACGGGAGGCCGGTGGAGGCCGGTAGGTAGGTCTTGGATCCCTGGTACACCTCGAGGAACCTGGGCTTGAGGGGCGCGAAGTTGACGGCTCCAACCTGGCGGTTGAGAAGCTGCATGGCGGACTCGAACGAGCCACCCGCGACATGATCCACCGCTAGAGGGGAGTTGCGAGCCCACTGTTCGGCCTCGCTACTGCCGGCGCCTCCCGCTTCGGCGCTCTCCACATTGATAAGGTCATCCTCGACCTCCGGGACAATGTCGTCGCCCATGTCCCAGCCGGCAACGTCCTCATCGTCATCAAGATCCGCGGCGGGGCCGTTCCTCTTGACTCCCTCACCCTCATCCTCCACATCCATCAGGTCTCCCTCGCCAGCCTCGTCTTCGAGGCTTAGGCCCTCGACCTGACCGAGCAACGCCTTCTCGAAGAAAGACTGTGACGTGGCCTTGGTGGGCCAGTTGCTCTTGAACGTGGGTACAACGGGCTTCGGCGGGGTAAGACCCTGGCCAAGGGTAGGAATGGAGAGCTCCTCCTCAGTGAGACCGGTCGCCTCGAGGATAGCCTGGCACTCCTCCTCGAGCCCGTGGGCCTTGGCAGTGACATAAGCTAAGGGATCTGTGGTTGCTGTTAGTGCTAGCAGACGATTGAAACGGCCAACCTGAAGGACTTACAGAGATCGATCTCCTTGAGCATTTGAACACGGTCCTCCACATCCCCGAGGTAGAGCGCGTTGTGGAAACGGGACGTGTAATCGCCACGGTGCTCCGCAATCTTCGCCATCCTAGCCAACTTTGAGTTGTCTCCCGTGCAGAGGTAGAGGAACGAAAGCTTCTCAAACTGCTTAAGCTTCTGGTAGCACATCTCGACGACTTGGTGAGCGCCGTGAGCTAACGCCTCCGCGCTCAGCCTCGACCATAGCTTCGGCTTGTCGAGCTCCTTGGCCATCTCGACCGCGACATCTAGGTTGCCACATTCTATGGCCAGCTCGAAGCGCGTGGTGGGGTCCTGCACGAACTGGAGGGCAATCTCAGGATAACCCTTCTTCTGCAGGTACGAGATGATGGACTGGCCAACGAGACTCGAAGTGCGGATGATGTGAAGCATCTCCTCATAGTCGCGCTTGACAAGGGCGAGTTTGAAGCGGTACTCGGTAGGGTCGATGTGCAGCACCCGGGGCTTCGCGGACCTGTCCAGACAGTGGACATTGCGGCCGTGCACGCGCACGAGATAGACAGTCTGGTCGAGGGTCCGGACAATGCCGTTGTCGCCGTTGAGCAGGGCGTACTTGACGTGGTTGAGGGTGGAGTAGAGCAGGACGCCGGAATCGTCCCACGCGGCGCTCTTGATCCGGATCGTCTCGTGGAGGGTGCTGAGCTGCTCAAGGGACTTGGAGACGATGGTGATGTTATGCTTGCTGAGCAGCGCCGCAATCCTCCCGTCGTTGGACCATACGACGTACTTGACACCATTAACGGCAAGCTCCGCGACCGTCTTCTTCTGCTGAATATCGTAGAGGTGCACCGCCGTGGGCGTGATCAGAAGCAGGTTGCCAGGGCCGCCGAAGTAGATATCGACCGTGCCGTGGGGCGGTTTGAACGACCGGGTGACATTATTCGACAGATCTTTGATGTCGACCGTCTGCGACGCCGTGCTGAGGACCGCGAAACGATTGCGCGCCACGAAGATGGCCGAGTTCCCGCTGCCGCGCTTAGAATCGGGCGACTCGATGGCGCCCGCTCCCTCCCGGGGTAGCTTGATCAGCTCGTACGAGCCACCGTCGGCGGGCGACGTGACCAGCACCGAGTTGTCCGCGGGGTTGTACGAGAGGGCACGCGGCGGAGTCCAGGCGTTGCCCAGCTTCTTCAGGGTGAGGAGCGGAGGGCCCTCCAAGTTCTTCTTCAGGTCGTACGTTTTGATCTGCTTGTCTTTGGTGACATAGAAAACGAGGTTCTGGTGAATGGCAGACGCCGGACGCTCCCGCTCTAGCTTGAAGACCATCACACCATTGTCGTGGCCGGCCGCGAACAAGTTGATCTCGGGATGCGCAGCGACGACCCAGAACCTATCATTTTCGCGCTTGAAGGACTGCACAGAGGTTCTCTTGTTGAGGTCCCACACCCTGATCGTCTTGTCCTCGCCCACGGAGAGGATGAGGTCCTGGTGCGGGTGGAAGAGGCAGGACGACACGTTCTGGAAGTGCCCACGGCAGGTGTCCACCTCCCACGCCTTGGTCTCGCTCATGCGCCAGAGCTTGACCAGCCTATCGTCGCCGGCCGACACGATGAGCGGCATGGTGGGGTGGAAGGCGACCCAGTTAACGCCGCGGTCGTGGCCCTCGAGGACGAACTTGACGACGGCGTCGGTGTTGCCGAACATGTCGGCCTGGTTCTGGTTCGCACGCGAGACCTGCTCCTCGAAGGACATGGAGGTCGGCGCGGAGTGCTTCTTGCGCAAGCCGGAGATGTCCCAGACGCGTACAGACTGGTCGAGGGAGGCGGAGACCACCAGGTCTTCTTTCGGGTGGAACTGGGCACACATGGCGTAGTGGTTGTGGCCAGTCATCGTGCAAACTAGAGGCAGCGGTGTCAGCGGTCATGTGCAGTGCGAAGCTCTAGGAGTGCCACGGAAATGGAAACATGTCCGGGTTGGTGGCCGACGTACTCAGGGAGCGGTTCTGCCAGTTCCATATCCTGATGGTCTGGTCATCAGACGCCGACAAGATCCACGGCAGCTCGTGGTGGAAGAACACGGTCCGGACATAGTCCAGGTGACCGTTTAGAGTGAACAGACATCGCCGGGTCTGGTACGACCAGATCTTGATCTTGTAGTCGTCACCGCCTGAGACGAAGAGGGGCTGGGTGTTGTGGAAGTCGACAGCTCGGACAGGACCGTCGTGCTCTTCAAACCGATCAATTAAGGTACCCATCCGGTAATCCCAGAGCTGAATCGTGGAGGAGTGGAGGGAGACGAGGATCCATGGCCTAAGCAGCAGGTTAGGGGCCGCAACGAAATCGAAAGGGGGAACGGCTTCACGAACCGCTTCGGGTGGAAGGCAATGCCCTTCGCCCTCGACGACTTGGATTCGAACTAGTATAGCTTGTAAGCACCCGGACGATCACCGAACTGCGAAGGTTGCATCCGAGCTCGGAACTGGGAGCTGTACCTTTGTGAGCATCCCGGAGGTCGACATCGTGGCGGGTGGGGGCTCCAAGCTTCGGGCGGACAGGAGTAGCTGGTTCACCAGCGCGGAGTTCGAGCTATCCCGTGGCTGTGGGCTTTACCAGAGGGCGGCTTTCATGAATGGGGCGCTGACGAGAGGTTGCAGATCGAGGTTGGGGAAGTGACGTTAAGGCAACCGGAGAGACCAGCTGTGCCTTTGACAGTCGGAACCAGGGGAGTCGCAATTCGGTCAGCGTGGCATGTCGCCAAAGTGTGGGTGCCAATGGATGGAATGCGATTGATTGCCGAGGTTTAGCCGGGACAGCTGGATGCAACTGATACAGCGCATAGCGTGGACGTACCTGCTGGCTGACCTCCGCCCTCCATCAATTATGACAAAACTCACCCACGCAAGGGTGGAATGACCAGGACCCACGATACGGGAATCTGGAATGTATTTGAGATGAAAGAACGATTATCGTATACTCATATGCCAGGTTTCGAAGCCACACACTCCCGTGAGCGTAACAACACCTGGCCTCGAAACGCCAGCTCCAACAATACGCCCAAAGTCTAAGTCCAACTGTATCCCCCTCCGCTTTAGCCGTTGCTCTCCCGACGTGCCAACCTATTCCATACATTCAGTGAGAGATGTACTGGAAAACCGCCGAGACGGCGTGATCCCCACACTCCTGTCTCAACAGCGAGTCCTCGATCCCCTTGAGCCCGTCGTTGACAAAGTGATTCCAGGTACTCGTATCACCATACAACATCGCCGGCGCCTTGATGAACTGCCTCCCTTCCGGTTTGCACCTCTTACATTTGAACGTGTCGTGAGTATCCGACGCTGTCCCAGGCCTGTACTGGAAAAGCTCGCGCAAGCTATCAAGCGAAAAGTGCCGCTCGACGTCCTCGGCCGAGTCGACAACACAGCTGGACAGACTCTGCTTGTGGCTCTGCCTCTGGAAGATTTTCTCCTCGATGGTACCGGTGGCTATGAAGCGGTAAACGAAGCAATCCTTCTTCTGGCCGTCACGCCACACACGCGCTAGCGCCTGCTGGTCCGCAGCGGGGTTCCAGTCCGGGTCAAACAGCACGAGCCTGTTGGCGCCGATGAGGTTCAGACCACACCCGCCGGCCTTGCTGCTGAGAAGGAAGACGAACTCGGGGCCCTCCGGGTCGTTGAACTTGTCGACGAGTTTCTGGCGCTTGCTGACGTTCATGGTCCCGTCGAGGCGCAAGCATCCGTAAGCCCTCGAGCGGCACAGCTTCTCAAAGAGGTCTAATGTCGAGGTGTAGTTGCTGATGAGCACAATCTTGTCATTTGTTTCATGCCGGATCTTGGCGAGCATGCGGTCGAGAACTTGCATCTTGCCGGAATACCACGGCTTAATGTCGCGGTCACGTCCCCTGGTCTCCTTCGGGACATAGTCCTCCGGAAAGCACTGCTCCGAGCCAGGGAGGTCGTCGGAGATGTTGAGGAGGTCCGGGTGATTGCAGAGCTTCTTTAAGATGTTTATGGCTTTCAGCGGCTGGCTTCCCTTGCCCCGAAGTAGGGCCTGGATGGTGGGACTCGTGATGAAGTGGTTGTAGAGGTCAATCTGGAAGGGCGCGAGGTTGCAGAACACGACGTGTTCGTACTTGACAGGTAGGTACTTGGTCAGGATATCGTTCGTCCGGCGAATGATGAACTTATTCACAATTCCAAGGAGCTCTGTCAAACACTCATCGCCCTTGACGCGCTCAGCCTCCGACGCATCTGCATCGCGACCCCGGAGGATCGGAAGTTCGAACTTCTTGCGGAACTCGAGGCGCGTACCGAGGAGGTCGGGATTTGCAAAGCTGATGAGCGAGAAGTACTCGGAAAGGTCGTTCTGGATGGGCGTTCCGGACAGGATGACGCGCCGCGTGACATTCAAATTGTTAAGCGATGCAAAGGTGCGGCTATCGCCATTCTTCAAGCGGTGGCCCTCGTCACACAGCATCAGACCGATCTTCGTATGCCGGAGCTCCTCGACATTCAGGCGCAGCGTCTCGTACGACACGATGATTACGGGCCGAGTTATGGCGCGGCCAGAGGCAACGGCCCACTGCCGGAGCTGGCGTGTGAGCTCCTCCTTCGACGCTTTGCCGTCAATAGCGAAAGGCGTGATGGCGTCCTCGCCGAGCCACTTGACGAGCTCGTTCGCCCAGTTGCGTACCAGACTGGAAGGGCAGGCAACAATGGCCTTTTGGATCGTTGGCTTACCGGCGTCGGGCGACTGTTTCAGGAGGGTCCAGAGGAGCGTGATGCACTGAAGCGTCTTTCCTAGACCCATCTCATCGGCCATGATGCAGCCGTTTGCCTTTTCATCGACCATGCCCGTCACGCACCTGTACATGAACTTGACGCCCTCCACCTGGTGGGGCCGCAGGACCTTGGCAAGCTTCGGGTCGATGACAACGGGGACGCGCGGACGCTCTTTGTTCACCACCTTTTTAATGCCGAGGATCTCAGCCAGGCTCTTGTGGACAAGTGGGACGTCGAGAGTCGGTGCTGGCTCCTTCTTCTTCTCCTCCTCGACAGCAATATCCTCCGGCTTCGGCTTGTCATCGATGGTGGGATCATGCAGGACGATGGCAAACTCGCCGGTAGGGTCATGCAGCGCCCTGGGAGCAAAGGTGGCACCCTGTCGAAGGCCTAACGTCGGCGGCGGCCTTTGGGGGTCATAGCCCGCCTTGTCCTTGTTGATGAGCGGCACCGAAAAGCGCTTGCGGAAGACGGTCTCCTTGTCCTTGACCTGATATACCGGGAACTTGTTGGGGTCTCGGTTCGCGAGGGCAAGCCGCTCTATGCTATTCCACGCCTGGTCGCCGGTCCGGGAGCTGGAGCCGTCCGTCCCAGCATAATCAACTCTTCGTTTCTTACGGGCGGGACGGTCGGTAGCGGGGGATCGGCCGGCGGCACCAGGGCATTTGAAGGGCTTCTGCAGGCGCTCCATGGCCTGTGAGCTCGGCCATCGTCCGGATGGCCTGTTTTCCTTGCCCACGGGAGGTGTCGCTGTTGGAGTCCTGGGGAACCAAATACGTTACTAATTTGCCAATGAGAGAGGACGCGGGATGAGGCCTACATTGCTCCTGGTGTCCGGATTAGGACACGCTGTCGGATTAATCGACCCTCTCAGGTTCCAGGAATATGCCCGGTCGAGAAGCAGGCTTTTTAATCGCAGTTGACCTCCACCACGAGAGCAGGACTGACTTCGATGGATAGCAAGGTAACATGAATGAGCAGCCTTCAGGCAACCAAAACCCCACCAGACGCGTCGGGAGCGTCAACAGGCGGGTGGACTCTGGGCGTCGCGCTGTCACGTGCCATTATTACTAATCCCACGCCAAGCCAGCGAAGCTAAGACGACGGCGCCGAAGCCACCAGAGGAACAAACTTTTTGCATCAAGCGGGCGTACCGAAAGCGGCAAGCGACCAAGGCCACGGCTAGAGATGAAGATCAGGTGGCGTCAACATCCCGATTTTCTCCCGTATCGTTGCCCAAACGCGCGGACTGGCCGATGGCGTCGTAAAAAATAAGACTCTGAGACTTGAAACCAGAAGGGGTTTAGTAGATGTTTTCGGGTATCGCCTTTTTCGGAGCCTTTCGATATAAGTATCACCGCTCGGCATCCGTCCTTTCTCCGGACTCTTCCTTCCTTTCGTCAATCTTCTTATCCGTGTTCCGTACCGCAGATATTCACTCTTTCACGAGTACACGGCTGCTGCGTTCTTTCCAAAATTGCGGTGTATACGTTCTCTCACATCTTACTTGTTGTAGACACTCTGTACTTGGTGTCTAAACCTCGGAACGGCGCCGAGAACCGCAGAGTCCCCAGCTGAATCCAACCCAAGGCGAAAAAAAAAAAAAAAAAAAAAAAGACAGAACCCCACAAAATGTCCTTCCCGAACGCACCCGCCCCCGCGGGGACCCTCCAGCACGCGCCGACCCCGCAGCTGCCCCTCCTCCTCGCCGACTACCGCTCGTCCATCGTGGGAGCGACTGTCGTGGGCCATCTCGCGCACTGGCGCTACTTGACGGGCTTCCGACGCCTCGACCCCTCCGCGCCCTCGCACCGCAATAGATTCCTGCTGTACGGAGTCGCCTGGGGCTGCGTGTACATTGGCGTGCTCTCGGGCCTGACCATTGCCGAGCGCAAGGCTGCTGCTGCCGGCCGGACTGAGTAGGCGGAGCCGCCGTCTCAATCTCGGCTCCCACGTTGCCCTTCACTCCGTCGCGCCGAACGTCACGGCCAGCAAATACCCCGCCGCGGGGCAGACTCACGAAAGCATAGCCCTCCGCGCGCGGTCGGCCAACCATGTCCGCCGACTTCTGGTCCGGCTACGTTAGCGGGGCGGTCGGAATCCTCATCGGCAACCCCCTCGACCTGATCAAAGTCCGTCTCCAAGCCTCCTCCAGCGCACCCCTCACGCCTTCTTCCTACGCGCGCCAATTCCAGACCGCCACCTCCCTCGTGACCGGCACCGCGGCACCGATCCTCGGCTACGGCGCCCTCAACGCTCTTCTCTTCGTCTCTTACAACCGCACCGAGGCGGCCCTCGACGCGGCCTTCTCCGGAAAGCGGAGCCTCTGGTCGACGTGGCTCGCCGGCGCGGCGGGCGGCCTCGCGACATGGGCCGTCAGCACGCCGACGGAGCTGGTAAAGTGCCGCGCGCAGACAGCCGCTCCGGCGCGGTCCAGCTTGGCCATTGCCAAGCAGGTACTGTGCACTGAGGGCGTTCGGGGCCTATACTTTGGCGGGGTGGTGACTGCGGCGCGGGACGCCATCGGGTATGGGTTCTACTTCTGGACGTACGAGCTTTGCAATGGTTGGGTCGATGCGTACTCGAAGGGCGAGTCTACCTTCGCCGAGGAGGCATCCAAGGTGCTCCTCTGCGGTGGGCTCGCCGGGGTAGCAACGTGGGCGAGCGTGTTCCCGCTCGACGTCATCAAGACTCGGGTGCAGACGCAGCCCTTTGCAGAACAGTCGCCACTCCTCGAGTCGAACCAATCACAACGCACGCCCGCTTCCCGACGTCTCGGGGCGGTGCAAATGGCGAGGCTCGCGTACCAGGAAGCCGGGATAGGCGTCTTCTTTCGCGGCCTGACCGTCTGCAGCGTGAGGGCCTTCCTCGTCAACGCCGTGCAATGGGCGGTCTACGAATGGATGATGCACGAACTCGGGCACGGCCGGAAACAGCGCGTCCAATTAGAAGCATAGAACATATAGACAGATTAGATCATATTTCGAATGCACGCATGATGCACATGCCGAATCCTGGGACTACCATCCGGTTTTTTTTTTATGAGCGAAACTGCGCACACAGCTATCAACAGGAATCTCGCCGGGGCCGGGGCTCGAGTATCGCGGCACCGGGAAAGTCTCCGGGAAAGTGGCCGCCGTGCTCCGGCGATGTCTCCGGGGCGGAGGACAAGTCTCCGGCGTGAGGTACTTAACACCGCCGATAGCCCGGTCTTTTCTGATGCCCAAGCTGATGAAACATTCGAGAGCCAACCTACAGAAACTGAGCTTGTCTACGCCGTCCACCTCAAGCCGTATACCAAAACAAGTTCCGCGTTCAGTCGACGAATATGGAGCAGACGCCTACGCAGTCGCTGACGGACCACAACCGGGACTACTGGAGGCGCGTACCCCCATCCGCCACGACATCTCACAATAGTGCATGCTAACACGCCCGGTGAAGTGAGAAGGCCACGTCTGCCTTCGAGCAGGAATGGGTCAAGGTCCTCGGCAAGCAAGTCACCCGCGTCATCCAGGACTTTGCGCCGCTGCTCCTCCCCAGTAAGGACTCGCGGACCGAGCCCATCCGAATGCTCGACTTCGCCTGTGGGAATGGAGTCGCGTCCTGGGTAAGTCCAGCCTCTCCCACCCCACCGTGTAAGTGACTCCGCCACTGACCCCCCCCGGGCCAGGCGCTGGCCTCCCACGCGGACGTGATCCGCGGTCTGGACATCGCGCCGGGCATGGTGTCCGAGTACAACAAGCGCGCCGTCGCCGCCAACATGGCGCCGGAGAAGATGTCGGCGCTCGAGGGCGATATCCTCAACCCCTCTCCCGCCATCCTGACCACCGACCTCCACGATTTTGACCTCGCAATCACAAGCATGGCGCTCCACCACATGCCCAACGCCGAGGCTGTGCTCTCGGCGCTGGTGGGTCGGCTGAGGCCGGGAGGTACGGTGGCGGTGATAGACTGGGCGCCCGCCAAGGACGACAAGATGCCGTGGGGCGACACCGGGAAGCACGAAGCGAACCACACGGTGCACGTGGAGTCTAGGGAGATGCTCGCGTGGGAGAGCATCCTGCCCATGCTGGGGCGAGCGGGGTGCGATCTGTCGACGGCGTACTATGCCGTCATGGGGGAGAAGTCGCACATGCCCGAGGACGTCACCAAGGTCCCCGGGGGGTTGCATGTAAACGGGTTCTTGGCATTTGCTAAGAAGAAGGTTGAGAGAAGCTAAGGTGATAGACCGGCTTGTGCACGAAAGAGCAGGGATGGAAGAAAGTCCCTCGGAGACATTGGCTGGGGGGAGTGGTCTCGCAGCGCAGCCTTTGGAGGACGTTCTAGGGAATGATGGACTATCTACCTATACAGGGCAGGTTCTTGTTCGAGTCTGATCTTCGCGTGGTTGTCGTTTTGCTTACATCTCTGGCATGACACTCTACTCACCGTCGACAGCCAGTCCTGGCCAAGGCCATGATGTAGTATCCCCACGTAGACCAAGCTTGTCGGGCTCGCATAGCACATCTTGCAGTCGAGCAGCAGCTTTCGGGTGGTCGTCATCGAAGGCAGTAGAGTCTCGCCATGTGCAAGGCTACCGACGCAGAAAACTGGTGGGTGGTCTAAAGCCTGCTTACCGCGGTAGAAGGCAGCGCCCTTGTTCTTGACGTATACGCACGGGCCCCTTCCTCTTCCTTGAACTTGTGTCACGGTTGTGTTGTTGTTTCTTGGGTCAGAGGCTTTTGGCCACATGTCGCCACCGTATTACATCGACCACACCCAGCTAGCACCATTTTCGCAGAGAGATGGCATGGCACTGGGCGTAATGAGATGGACGCATTCGCGTTGGTCAATTTCCTAGTTGTGATTGACTTCCAGTGCTAGAACTACTACCTGTATATGCGAGCGAGCATACAGGCCGGGATTGGAGCCTGTGCCGTTCAGTAGCAAGATCCATGTCCATCACAAAACCGCTATGAACGGTGGCCGAATGTATGCCGCCAAATGTCCCTGTGCCACCACAGACGCCCCATCGAAGCCACACCTTCCGAACGACGCCAAAGTGAATCAAGGCAGACACGCAGCCACAGGCGCCCTCACGGCCCATACTCAAACGGGAAACGCCCGTCCCGTCGGAGTGGCCGGTGAGCCACACACCGACCTCCGTTCGCGCGCCGAAACATCGGGCCGGATCCGAAAATCGGTCTTCGGAGGTGGCCCGTTCCTAAACGGGCAGGTGCCGGATCCATGTCCTACACGGATTTTACTTCTCTCCGACCAGACGGAAAGTCTCCGACGGCCAGCAGCCCGTGAATTTGGTGCTATCCCTGCACGCACACTAGGAGGTTAGTGTGCCGACTTGGCTCCCCATTTGATCCACACTTCCGCCTCGATGGCCGCCCACCGGCTCGGAAGAGTGTCCCTAGCCGACGTACGGGAAGGACCTCGCAGCATCCCAAGTCTCGGTCGAGTCACGGCAACATGCACCAAGCATGCCCTCTGCCGGTATACCCGTCCTCCCCGCTCCGCCATACCCGCTTGCCGCCCAAGCACCCGCACTGGCAGCCAACCACCGTCCCCACATCCGATGTGCCCCTTCCAATCCCCGGATCCCCGTTTCTTCCTCTCCTTTGTAAGGCGGCGCCGATCCTCCTTCGGGCATAGCGCGACCCGAGCTCGGCAACTCTTCTTTTGAATAAAAAACTTGGCCCGAAACGACATCGTCGGGGAACGAAAGATGATTCATACTCTTTGCTTGGTCGACACTCTGAAGCGTCGCTCTTTATCCCTTTTTTTTTTTTTTGGAACAGATATCTAATCCTTTTTGCTCTAAGAGACGCTCCTCTTCTACTCGGTTTACCCTCGCTTGCTATGCAACTTTTAGCGACAAGATTTACGTCCCATTCCTCTCCTCCATTCACAGGTTAGCTCTTCAAGCACCCGTATACAACATACCGCACCCGCCACCTCTTGATATCCCGCCTAGCCCCTTTTCTACCCCCAGAATGGACCACCCAGTCCAGGAAAGGCCCACATACCCGCCAAGGTACCCTTCCGGGAGCACCACGGATGTGGGTACCCCGGCCTCCGACCCGGAGAAGGACGCCGGGGTCCGGCCCGGCACTGGGCCCCGTGCCCGCGATTTCGGCGGCGACAACGGAAGTGACGTCGAGTCCAGCGAGCATGGCGAAGTGGAGTCGGACGAACCCCCGGCGCAGAATATCATCGACCGGGTCCTTAGCAGGGCGTCGACCCAGTCTGTGAACCCTGGGCCGCCCCCGAACGGAGGCTACGCCGGGTGGATGGCTGGTAAGTCCCTCCCTCGCAATCTCGCGCCTCAGAAGACCCTCAAGATTGCCTGACGCCTCCCCAGTTGCCTGTATGCATCTGATCGTCATGAACTCATGGTAAGCTTCCTTCCCGAACGATGATGCTCTCATCCCAGCCAGCGACCTCCAGCGCTAACCCCGCTAGGGGCCTCATCAACTCCTTCGGCATCTTCCAGCCCTACTACGCAGAACTCTACTCCATGGACCCCTCCACCATCTCCTGGATCGGCTCAACCCAGGTTTGCCTCCTCTTCTTCGTCGGCACTTTCACCGGCCGCCTTACCGACGCCGGCTACTTCCGCGCCGTCCTCTTCGCGGGGACCCTCCTTCAGCTCCTCGGCATCTTCGCCGCCTCCTTCGCCACCGCGTACATCCACACCCTCCTCGCCCAAGGCATCTGCATGGGCCTTGCAAATGGCTTCTTCTTCTGCCCCACCATCGCCACGATATCGACCTACTTCACCACCCGCCGCGCCCTCGCCCTCGGCATCGGCGCGTGCGGCAGCGCGACGGGAGGCATCGTCTTCCCCCTCATCGCCCGCTTCCTCCTGCCCAAGGTTGGCCTCCCCTGGACCCTCCGCACAATGGGCTTTGTCCAGCTTGCCTGCCTCTCCTTCTGCAACATCTTCCTCCGGCCCCGCGTCCCGCCCCGCAGATCCGGCCCCATTGTCGAATGGGCCGCCTTCCGCGAGCCCCAGTACTCCTTCTACGCCGCCGGCGCCTTCTTCCTCATCATGGGCATCCTCTTCCCCTTCTATTACCTCGCCTCCTTCGCCACCACACAGGTATCCCCGCCCTTCAAATATCAGAAGTCACTCGACCTCCTCCTCCTCCTCAATGTCGTCGGCGCCCCAGGCCGCCTCATCCCAAACTTCCTCGCCGACCGTTTCGGCGTAATGACCATCCTCGTTCCCGCCGCCTTCTCCGCCTTCGTCCTCATCTACTCCTGGATGGGCGTAAATTCCCAGGCCGGCCTCTGGGCTTGGACCACCTTCTATGGCTTCGCCGGGGGCTCCATCCAGGGGCTCTTCCCCGCCGGCCTCAGCTCGCTCACTAACGACCCGGCGAAGCAAGGGACCCGCATAGGCATGGTCTTTACGATTGTGAGCTTCGCCGCCCTAACCGGCTCGCCCATCGGCGGCGCCCTCGTCCAGGCCATGGGCGGGCGGTACATTGGCGCTCAGGCTTACGCTGCCTCGTGTTGCGTACTGGGAATGCTGCTCATCCTGTCAGCTAGAGTATCGATGGCAAGAAAGACTCCCGGAGGGTGGAAGGCTAAATTATGAAGCCAAGACAACCGTTACCTGCGGTAGATCTAAACTCTCACCAAACAGGTAGATCGCAAGTGTAAATAGCGCATAAGCGAGTAATAATTTATACTGTACATTTCGGCCGTCGGTCATATTTTCTCAGGCTCATAGAATTCCAATCACCTCCCTGCTATCTTTGTTGCCGCAACACTCCCCACCACTTGACATCCCATAAAAGATTAGAAAAGCATATAGATATATGACCCGGCTTTGGTCAGGTGAAAAATCGCAACTCCTTTGAGCCCTCACAGGCGAAGGCGGCGGCCATGCTCAGGTTGTCCCGTCATATTGGCTGCTCGCTCACGGCACTCGGCTGCGTTGCAGCTATTGTCCGTCCAGCCTAGGACCAGGTCATCAGCCCACCAAGTCTGCGTTTCGGTACCGGATGTCGCCTTGATGATGACGGACGTGATGTTTTTGTATGCGTCGTTGAAATTCGTTAGACTCAGGTCGCACCGAGCTTGCTCGCATCTCAAGGTTTGTACCCCATTATCATCCGTTCCCGTTCCTTCCTCGCGATTGGTGGCTTCGTTGTACCTCATCCCCCAAATCGTGAAATCACAAAGTGGCGCTGGTAGGTTGGGTGGGCATCCGAGACTGACGCTGTACATGTTGAACCGGAAGCACGGGTTGGAGCCCCGGTGCCCAACGCTAATCATGGCCAGGTCGTGAGAGCTGTTGTTGAACCTGCCATCGCTGAGGGATTCGGGGATGAACTCGGCCAACTGATTCCCAGATGCCGATCGATATGGCGATTTCGTATCCTGGACCACCATGAAGCCCTCCGAAAACCAGAAACCATGGTATGGATTGAATAACTGCCCCGCCGGCAAGTCATCAAACTATGTTGAAGATTATTAGAACGGGCATAGGCCAGTTAATAATCACAACTCACATTGATAGTTTGATTTCCGATTGTGGATGGCGACCCACAGGTTCCTGTGGTGGAACTCTCCACGGCGCCAGTTGTTCCTGAAGGAGACACTGAGCTTGTGTGAGATGCATTGAGAGTAGAAGACACCGAAGGACTTATACTCGAGTCGGGCAGCTCTGCAGAGATATGGCTTGGTGAAGCGCTGGCGGAGGTAGAAGCTGAACCAGAGATCGGGGCAGTTAAGATGTCCGACGACTCAAACGACGATTGTTGGGACGCCCTAGTCATCGTTGGCAGAGCACCAGATGTAAAGTTGGTGAAAGACGGGGCGGTTGTAAGTGGAGTGCCCAGGCTAGGGACCGTCAAGGATGTGACTGAGCTATACGCAGTCCCCACCAAAGTGCTCATGCTAGCGCTGGGCAGAGGTGTGCGCGAGGAAGTTGCCGTCCCGAGCGACGTAGTTAAGTTGGCACTTGGTGAAAGTGTGGGTGAAATTCTTGCTTCACTAAACGACGTGCTCACGTTGACGCTCTGTGCGGGTGTGGACGAGGCTCCCGCAGATGCCGTTGGTGTCGTCATATTAGCGCTTGGTGAGACCGTGTACGAAGCGACTGTCTCTCCGGCCGACGTAGTAATATTGGCATCCGGCGGCCGAGCCGAGGAGATCCTCACCTCACCGGATGACGTGGTCATGTTCAAACTCGGCGAGGGTGTGCGAGAGGCGGCTGTCTCTCCGACCGAGGTTGTCAAGTTGGCATTTGGTGGGAGAGTGGGGGAGATTCTTGCCTCTCCGGATGAAGTGGTTATATTGGCGCTCGGCGAGAGCGTGAGAGAGGCACCTGTGGCCCCTAGTGAGGTAGTCATATTGACATTCGGAGGCAAAGTGGTGGAGATCCTTGCCTCTCCGGATGAAGTGGTCGTTTTGCTCGGTGAGCGTGTGGGAGACACCCCTGTTGCAAATGAGGTGCTCATGTTTGCGCTCAGAGACGGAGGGATGGAGGAGGATCGCGTGGTGAATATGCCAGTGCCATATGAAGTACTCATGTTAGCACTCTGTGATGTGGTGGTGCTTGTTGCGAGAGAGCTACTGGACATCGATGCAATGGGGGTTTGTTTTGTCGTCTCTGGTAAGGGGCAAGCGCAAGTGAAATCCCTTGATGGCGTTGCGGTAGGCGACAAGTCTGATGTGATTCCATTCCCGGCTAAACCGTTCAGTTAGCTCCAGGAGATGAACAAATCGCGAGGAAACATACCAAAGGCAGTCGAAGGAGAGGCAGCCGGGTCACCCGCACCACGGGGGTTGGCCGGCTGCCACATCCGCTTGTACAGACCAGTGGGGCTTTCCGGGAACGCAAACGAGTTTTCCAGATCCTGGATCTCGCCCTGCTGTATGAATGTTGACGTGCGTCCTTGAAGAACATTGCCAGACGGGGGATATGGCGCCGAAGGAACCGCCGCAACGGGAGGGATAGACGATGAAGTAACCCCAGCGTCCGATGGCGTATCATCGGCTGCCGCAGGGGGCGATGGGGTAAGTGGGGAGGTGGAAGAGCCAGTCAGGCCTGGGCTAATATTGCCTGTCTTGTTGTCACTGCGAGGGGAGCCTTCTAGCGGCCCCTGAGATGTTGACTCCGCGGGAGCTGCGGTGAAACTAGAAAGGAAAAGCCCGGAAGAGCTGCTAATAACGTTCGAAGAGTTCCGGTTATTGGGCAGGGATCCCGTCGGCGCAGGAGTGAAACTAGGAAAGGTGGCGCCAGTTGAAGCGTTCCAACTGTCTGGAATGAACCCAGTCGAGGCCGCTGTGGGACCAGGAGGGCCGCTGATTTCTTGGGTGGAGTTCCGGCTGCCGGGAGCGCCTGTTCTCGACGCCCAGCTTTTATCACTGGTTCCGGTAGCATTGATAGAGAGTGGTTCTGCGGAAGAAAAATTTGTCCCAGAAGGCTTGGAGGAGAATGGGTTAGTTCCGGGAGCCCTTCCAGTTCCAAAGCCACCATAGTCACGACTCACATTGGCCCGGGGACTTGACAAGGACCACGAAGAGGAGACGGGTTGAGCAGATGAGAGAGGTATCGATGTAGACCCGGCTGTTAGCGACGGACCGGTTGTTTGGCCTTTATAACTGGCGGCGGGGCCGGATCGAGGAGCGCCCTGATCGCATCCATTCGCACTGGAAGTGGAAATGATCGTAGAAGATGTTGTGGGGCTAGCGTTGCCGAGACATGAATGTTGGGTTTCCGGTGCGGGTTGGCTTGATGGCTTCAGACCGCAGTGATGAAGTGGCGAGAGCTGGGAAGAACTTCCTGAATTCTCGTTATCGGGACCACGACCGTCCATGGTAATGCCAAAGGTGTCAATGGTGACGGTGGCCGTGGGCGTGTGTTGAGGTGCAGCTCCATGATGGGTGGCGGAGGAAACGACTGTCACCGTAACGAAGGCGGTCGAGCAGATCTTTGGAGCCGGGGTACTAAGGTGCTCAGAGGTTAACGAGGTCCTCGCTTCGGTGAGAGACGAAAGGCTTATGTGGTAACAGTTTGAAACTGTGCGCCCTACCTTTTCTTGATCTCCGGTAGGGCTTCGCTGAAGAGGCTCAAGGCCAACAACAGCGAAACGCCAAGAACGGCACGCATGGTAAAACCTCAGTGTCTTCCCAGCTATTGAATTTATTGAGAAGAGTGGCCTGGTAACCTGTGATGCTTAGATGGGTTGGAACCACCGGGATGGCAGGGGAAATGCGAGCTTGATTTGGTACTTCACGAAAAGGGCTTGTGTGGTTTTCCCGTGAAATTCCAAGATTGGAAAGGCCGATGAAATTGAATCAAGAGGCTCACGACACTACTCGATTGTCCAGCGGTCTTGGGGGAGGGAAGGAGCCCTTTAATTTGTTCTTGCATGAGACTGTCGTCGGCAAGTGCGAGGGACCAGCGCCCACGGAAAACTCCTTCCCATTCCTAAGAACGTACACCACTGTTCTTTGACAGGGAGGTACCAGCCTTCAGCAAGGGGAAAGCTCTTATCTTGAGTAGATAGCGAAGCTCGAGAAGGTGAAACTGCCGGTTGTATCCGTACTCGTGGAAGGAGCCACCCTTGAGTTGTGATTCTTCACACTGAAGTATCTCCACGTGAACGACCATCCATGCCCCTGACAGGTGCTCTTTCCTCTGTTCCATCAATTTACGATTGTGCGGGCTGTCTCATTGTCTGCTGGCAGGCTCAGGCGGGGGAAGATACAACTCAGGGTCATTCACGCTGCCGAGCCGGTTGCGCCGTACCTCGTCCTCGAGTCTGGCGGCAAACATCGCCGCCCCGGTGGTCGTCGTCAACAGGAAGAAGAGAGACAGGACGGGGATAAGCTCTAACACCATTGCCACTGTACCAAACCAGAGGTACTCCCAGGCACGCTTCCTGATTTCCGCCCTAGTTTCCTTCTTGTCAAGACCCCGTAGTTTGAACCACCTGTGATGGGCAAGCTTCCCGAGCCTCGATCCAGTGATGAGGATGAAGGCCGGGGTACCGACCACTGGGATGAGATTCAATGGGAGGCAGACGACAAGCTCGGCGATTTGCTTGAAACTCCACGGGGTGTAGACGGCAGGCGATGTGGGTTTCCCGAGTGCCTCGACGGCATTCGGGGCCTCGAGGTGACATATCCGATGGGGGAGGATCATGTCTTCAAGGGAGAAGTTGATAAGGGTGGCCTTTACGATCACTGTTTAGCATCTCATTTCGTCGAGAACAGGCCTTGGTCCCGCCACTTACATCGAACACATCGACACGGCACTCGTCTACGAAGAAGCCCTCAAACAAGGCCTGCGAGTCCATATTAATAAGACAGTGCTGCCGCACGAGAAAAGATCAGACGAACCTGGATGATGACGAGACCCTCGCCGAGTACGAGAACGATGGCATTGACCCAGGCGCTCCTTCCCTGCCAGATGGCGAGGATCGCCAGTTGAGGCAGGAACGCAAATGTAAAGAGCACCACGTAAACGAGTGCTGATATCAGGAATAAGGGTAGGAGGCGGCCCTTCAACAGAGGGTAAAACTCAGGGTGCCGCGCGAAGTACCATATCCCCCGAATAGGGTAGGACGCAGCGACGGCCGCCCTCCGCAGGTAAGTGGTCGGCCTGTGGACCGGGCGCAGGAATCTCTCGACCCTGGCAGGTACAGTGACGGAGGATGGAGCGACGGGGGTCGACATGGCGACGGGAATGTTTCTTCCTGGATACTCAGCCGGGCCTTCGTCTCCGGTCGATGTGTCTCGGCTGAAGAGGGCCAGGGGGCTCTCTCAGGTCGCCGTTTCCCAAGTCGCTAAACCTTCGTTAAGCCGTCACAGTGGGAAGGTGGACCCGGTAGAGCTTAGAGGCGCCCAGGTGCAGGCTCCCACTCGCGACGTGGGGCAGGAGTATTGGCGGGTGGCGCGGCGTTTCCACTGCACGACGGCTGCCTTGAGCGCAGCCTTCGGGGCCAGGTCTGTACGCCGTACTTCGTTGCAGCCGGGGTTGCTTGGACTCATGTACACATCCCACGTATTAATCCGAGCTGTGGTTGTGAGATTGGGCCAATATCATTGGCGGCTTCTGCCCGAGACCTCGAGATCACGCCATGCAGGTGGTGTAGCAGCCACTCACACAAAAGTATACAGTGTATTTTGATGTCAGGAGCCCGGAGATACATGGCCGGGCTTGTGAGGTCCTGGGCCTTTCTACCCAGACGATCCGGCACAACTCCCTGAACGTCCGATTTTATCCTACTCAACGGCGGGGCCATCCGGAGGAAGTACCCGCTCTGGTTCCGGGGCTTCTTCCGATCCAGCCTCGTCCGGTCCCGGGCGATTCGGCGGCCGGCGCCTCCTGACCGGGAGGTCGGCAGTCACGATACGGTGCGGAATGCCGAAGGGACCGCAGACATCACAACCTCCGCTCCCGCACATGGATTCTGTCACATTTGCAAATACCCTAGTCCCGGCCCCTCTGCACAAAAGCGGTATTCCGGTACCCATCGGGGCGCTTTTCAAGGGATGTCGTTGGCTGCTCGCCAGTTTGCTCTCGAACGGGAAGGCACGGCGGCCCTCTCTCTTCCCTGCGTTTGCGCTAATATCGCTATGTCGGTTGTTGGTAGGGCGAGGGCCCAGGTCTGAGGGGGAGCGAGAAGCGGGGGAGCGGACTCTTGTTTGCACCGTGGGACAAGCGAAGTGAGGTTCGCAGGAGGGAAGTAGTAGCGAGCCCTAAGCGTCGAGGGGAGGCGAAAGAGGAAGTCCGGAGACGTGGGCAGACGTGGGCGTCTCGTCCTCTCCCCTTTTTGTTCCCGTCGCCCCCTCTCTCATGCACATCCCACTCTCCCTTCCTTCTCCCATCTCTAGTCCGGTGATATTCTCCTGATCTCCGGGGTCGAAACAAGGATGAGCAATACACCGAGATACCCGCCTGGCCTGGGTCGCGGGCAGAGCTCCGTGGCCCCAGTGAAACCGCCCGCCCCCACTGCATCGATGAGCAGTAGCGAGGCGGCAGCTCACAAGAAGAGGAACCGGATCCGGTTCTCGTGCACAACGTGCCGCGAGAAGAAGTGAGTCCTTGCCCATGGTGTCGCCCGCCCCCAACCCCCTCATGACCGCCGTGCCCTGCCAGTCGTGGCGTCCCGGGATTATCAGCTTCTAACTCCGGTGACGCCCAGGCTCAAATGCAATCGCGCGCAGCCCTGCGACCAGTGCCTGAAGCGTAACATTACGGGCAGCTGTGTCTATGTGCCCTATTCCTACCCTCGGGATGCTCTGCGCGGGACAGCTGCATCTCAGCGTTCCGGACGGTCACCTCAAATGGATGCCAGCTCGCAGGAAAGATTGAGGCACCTCGAGCACCTGGTGGCGGTGATGCGCCGCCAGCTCTCGGAGAGAGGGAGCGTCTCCGAGGACGGCTCGGGCAAGAGCCCTAGCGTGCGGAAGAGCACCCCAAAGGCTCCCGGCATGCCGGAAACGCCCATTGACCTGTCGGGTGTCTTTGAACCGAGCCCTGCGGGTGCCCTCGTTGGGGACATGCGCTTCGTGGACGCGGCGAACTGGGAGGCCATTCTCGACGATGTACGCTTGAAGGCCCACGGTGACCACCCCTTCCGGCACTGGGTAGTCGAGACCGCTAACGGTCATCTCTCGATTGTCAGGTCACGAATCTCACCCAGGAGCTCAAGACAAACGATGATGAGGCTGATGAGGACGACGAGTTTGCAAACCTGTCAGGGCCCATTCTCCTCTCGGGCTCATGGCCCCAGATGACAATGTCGGAAATAATCTTCGACTACATGCCGCCGAAGCCCGTCACTGACCGGCTCATCGCCCGCTTTTTCCGGGGGAAGGAGCCTGCCTGGTGTATGTATCACCCAGTCTTTTATGCTGCGGAGCTAGCAAACCGTGACGGTGGCAGGACTGGCCGGGTACCCCATCCCTACACCCCGAGCCGTTGCTAATGCGCATCTAGTGATGTTCCATATGCCCTACTTCATGCGACAGGTGAGTGCTCTGGCCAAACCACCATTCTGGTGACTGGCACTAACCCCGGCTTTGCCCTAGTATGATGAGTTCTGGGAGGCGCCCCATAAGTTCACTATGTCGTGGGTGGGACTGCTGTTCATCATGATCGCGCATGCTGCCCTTTTCTGCCTCCGTGGGGACGAGGAGGTACCAGGTAACCTGGGACCCCCAATGAGCGTTTGTGACGTCTACCGAATTAGGTCGGCGCATGCCCTCGCGTTGGACGACTTCACCAAGCCGGGAAAGTGGAAGGTGGAGGCCATGATCCTCTACTTCGGGATCGAGTACCTCCGCCTGAGCGATGCTCAGCGGGGGACATCAATCCTCATGACCATGACGGTGCGGCTTGCGATGCACATGGGCCTGCACAGAGACCCGTCGCACTACAAGGAGTTGACTATCTTTGAGTGCGAGATGCGGCGTCGGCTGTGGACGCTGCTGACGGAGATCGACCTCCTCGTCGCGTTCCAGTTTGGCTTACCCTCTAACGTGCAAAGACGATACTTTGACACGAAGCTCCCGCGGAATCTTCTCGACGAAGACTTCGACGAGTCGACGACGGAATGGCCCCCAGAGCGGCCGCAGACGGAGCGCACTCCTGCCCTCTACACGATTGTCAAGTCCCGCATCGTGGTGGCCTTTGGAGACATCCTCGCGACGGTGACGTCTCGTACCAGCCCGACGTACGGCGAGGTGCTCAGACTTGACAAGAAGCTCGAGGAGGCGCACGAGGCCATCCCGCCGCTCCTACGGATGCGATCTTTCAGCCTCTCTATCACGGACCCCGTCGACATCATCATGCAGCGCCTCTGGATTGAGCTTATGTACCAGAAGGCCCGCATTGTGCTGCATCGCCGATACTTTACCATTGCCCGGGATGATAATCGGTACCGGTACAGCCACTTTGCATGCATAGACGCGTCCGAGAAGACGCTGCAGCACCAGTTTGACGTCCACAACGAGATGTTGCCGGGCGGCCGCCTGTCCAAGGAGCGGTGGTTCCTTTCCAGCCTCAGCACGCACGACTTCCTCCTGGCAAATATGATGCTCGCTCTGGAGCTCTCGCACCTCCTTCCCAAGAACAACCAAGACGGGAACGACCCGGGTCTTGTAGACAGGGAGAGGCTATTGAACATCATCAGCACGTCGCGGAACATTTGGCAGGCGAGGTGCGAGGAGAGCGTCGAAGCGGCCAGGGCGTTCAAGATCCTGTCGAGGATGTTGACGATTGCCACGGGCGTCCAATACGACATGGTCCCTCAGATGGCGTTGGCGGAGGCTGTGGCCCCGTCGCAGAGGCCGTCGTATCAGTACGCTCAGGGTAAGTACCAGGCATGTGAACTTTTCGAACAAGAGTGACTAACGAGGCGTGACAGGCATGAACCTCCGCGACTATGCGGAACAGTATTCGCGCCAGATGCACGAGGACGAGGCCCACATGATGTGGTCTAACAACCCCCCGAGCATGCCCGTAGGCGCGCCGCCGGGCCCCTGGCAGCACAACCCGGCGTCGTTCGCGGCGCCAATGCTGGTCCCGGAGATCCCGGTCGAGGCTGTGCCCGGAATGGACTGGGTAAGCTCCACCCCTTTACGCCGCCCTTTTTTGCGCACCACGCTTGCCCCAGGCTAGATGTAGGCGACGGATGGGAGAGGCTTGGCTAACAGGTGGGATAGTCCAACTGGGATACGCAAATCCTCAATGCGACGGACGATAACATGGAGATTCCATGGACCAACTTCTTCAGTGCCACCTAGGTTCCTGGGTCGTTCCCATGGCGGGGAGTGTCCCCTTCCTCGCAAACCTGGGTGGGCTCGTAGTTGGAGGATATAATGAGAGTACGAGGCAATAACCGGGAAGACATGCTCGAGGGGGGGAAGAACAAGCTCAGTCCGTGCTGTTCTGCAAACCACAGTAGTATAGTGCCGTGTCGCGAAAAGGAGCGTCAAAGAAACCTGGCGAGCAAGCCAAGGTGGCGAGGCGGCGCGGTTGCGAGATGGCTACTTCTTTGCACAGCATGGCGGCTATATCGCTAATAACATGTTGGTCCTCAACTGCCTTAGCTCCTCGGGCATCCCATGTCGGCGCGGGTGGATACAGAGCACGGCCCCATCGCACCCTCGATTAGCATGTGTTTTACGAAACCGCCGAGTCCCTTCAATCTTGGATCGCCTCATGTGCTGACTTTAGGCATTGGGGAGGGCGCGGGAAGATATCGAAATATAGATACCCGGCAATCAGAGTCCCGGACCATCCGCCTGCTGGAGTAGCCAAGCTCCAGCGCTCCGCTTGTCCGGCTCCCTCCCGGACATCCGGGGCAGCCGCGTTTTGTATGTATGTATATGTAAACGTAACGTGCACCCCGCAAAGGCCATGAAGCCACCTATAGGGCGTGCGGCATTAATATCAGGGGACGGACAAGGCCGCCAGCGCTTTGGCGTTTCCGTGGCGGCTAAAGGCAGCAAGTGGGCCCTTGCATGGGTCGTGACCCTGGTGTCCTTCCTCCCTTTCCCCTTGGCATCACTCCGGCCGGTCTTCCCAGGCCTGCCGTGCGGAACGCATGAACCTGGCTGACGGAGTTTGGGGTTTCCGGGGTCCCAAAGATGCAGTCTGGGTGTTCCTTGGACCCCGTCACTGAGGTTCCGGGTGAAACGCGGTGGAAGTGGAAAGGGGAAAGCGTCTAAGTCCCCTCCGGGGATGCGACGCTGCCCGGCCGTTGCCCCGCCGGATGTCGCAGGCCAGCGTGTGGAAAGATTGCAGATTGCCGTTTTATATAGAGTGGGAAAGCTACGACGCGACGGTCCGCCTTTCAGCTCAAGGGAAGGTTCTTTCCCCGGCCCCCCCCGGCCTTTGATGCCAGGCCGGGTCCATTTTCCGTCCCGGGACCTTTCCGGCTTCTAGAAACGCGGCATCCACCTCCATTTTCCGGCAATATGCTGCCACTGCTACATTGAATCCGGGCCCATATCTAGATCGCGGGGGCTTGCGGGGGAACTTTAGTAAAATGGGCCGTCGGATGAATTGGCCACTATTCTCAGGAGTCGTGTTTATAACTCAACACACGCCTCCCTACCAACCTCCCCTGGACACCTCCATCCAACACCAGCTCCAACGACAAAACGGGACCAGCAACCGACAACATGCTCTCCGCGCTCCTTGCCCTCACCCTCGCTGCCACCGCAGCCGCAACCCCCGCCGCCAACCCCATCCTCCTCAAGCGCGCGCCCCAGCCAGGCGTGATCCTGACGCAGTGCGCTAAGCCGGGGGTCCTCGCCCTAGCGTACGATGACGGGCCGTACGACCTGACGTCGGAGCTCGTAGACATTCTCGACGCGGCAGGGGCCAAGGCCACCTTCTTCTGGACGGGGACGCTGTACGGGTGCATCTACTCGCGGGCGGAGGCTGTCAAGAAGGCGTTTGGGTCAGGCCATCAGATTGCTTCCCATACTTGGTATGCTATCCCTGTTCCCGAGGTCCTTGCAGAGGGGCCGGGGGGGAAGGCGCGCGAACCCGGAGAGGGCGAGACAAGACGGAAAGCACGGCGATTTCTAACACCACCAGGACGCACCCCCAAAACTTCGGCAGCCTCGACGCCCAGGGCCTCACCCAAGAGATGACGCTCGTAGAAGACGCCCTCGTCAACCTCATCGGCGTCAAGCCCGCCTATATGCGGCCCCCCTACCTCGCAACCGGCGGCGCCGTCCTCCCTACCATGTCGCAGCTCGGCTACAAGGTGGTAACCGACGACGTCGACTCGCAGGACTGGAACGGGTGGTCCGCGCAGCAGAGCCAGCAGGCCTTCGAGCAGGCGGGGGCCTCGGGGAACGGGCACATCCCGCTCATGCACGAGACGTATGAGAGCACGGTTAGGGAGCTGACGCCGTGGTTGATCAACTGGGCCAAGGAGAACGGGCTCGAGTTGGTCACTGTTGCGGAATGTCTGGACGATGCGGACGGGATGTATCAGGCTGGCGAGTTTGAGGGCAATGGAGCAACCTCTTGCTGAGGGCGTGGCGATGGCAATGGGATGCGGCGGTCAAGGACCCGGGTGGTCGCACGGGTGGCGTCGAGGGTGCTTTAGGGCTCAGGTCGTCCGTTCCTAGGCTAACTTGATAAACCATCACCGCTCGTAGGAAAGCCTGCAAGGTGATCGAGCTTCAGCGGTCTCTCCTCGCCACGTCTATATTGGGTATCTCATCCTTCACACTCATCTCCGTGCCTGTAGACTCCCACTACCCTCACCTCCCAAGGTTATTCGCCACACTCCCAACCATAACCGCAATCTCCCTCTCCCAACTCCCCTCCTCGACCACCTTCTTCCCCTTCCCGGACATCAGCGCACCGGGCAACTTGCCCCCCTTCACAACGCACTGCCTAACCGCCTCCCCAACATCCGCGCGATTCGACCTCAGCGTCCGCGCCGCCACCCCCCCCCTGGCGCAAATCTCCTGAACGCGCGTCGCCGTGCTCCCCGCCAGCGACCGCCAGAAGAAGCTCGCGAGCGACCCCGTCTCAAGACGCGCTAAGAGCGGCCGCAGAAGACCCTGCTGCTTCTTCGTGCCGCGAGCGAGGAGCGGGTGCGCCGGCGCCTTGGCGCCCTCGAGTACCATCTCCAGCGCGAGCACGTCCTGACACCTTGCCGCCACGTCTGCAAGCGCACGCTCCAGCGTCGGGAGCTGCCCCAGCCCGCGCGCCAGCACCCCGGCGGCAGTCTGGACGCTGCTCCTTAGGTACGTCTCCAGCACCTGGAGCAGCAGCCGCGGCGTCCACTTCTCGGGGTCCGCCTGGTCGACGGGGGAGAGGAGGTACAGCGTGTTGAGGGCAGATACGAGGCGCGCCCTGGCATCCTCTACGTGTGCGAACGTCGCAGTGGAGGGGACGCTGAATTCGCGCGTGATGAGCTCTGCGCTCTCGCGGACGGAGCGCTCGATCGGCGCGATGACGGCGTCACGTAGGGTACGAACCGCGTCGACCCCTTCGAGCCCAAAACCCTCCTCCCCGGGCCTGTTCCGCTCGAGTACTTCCCGCAGCGAGAGGATGGTGTGCGAGCAGCGTACCAGCGCGCCGTGGTCATCCTTCCTCTCCGCGGCGCCTGATATCTCGGCGTACTGCACCTGGAGCTGCCTCCCGAGCTGCAGACACCTCGACGCAGACCTCCCCAGCCTGAGCGTCTCCCAGAGCCTCGCCGCCACAGCCCTCACCTCCTCCGCCTCGGCATGTTTATGGACAACCTCCCTCTCTAGCTGCGCGTAGCTGTCATTCAAGCTCTTAACGTGGACGTCGAGCTCCGAGACGATGCGCGCGCTCGCGGCGTTCTGGGCGCGTGTGTGCTCGAGGAGCGGGATGGCGGAGCGGGTAGTTACGAGGTCGATGTGGGAGTCGACTTCTTGGGCGTCGAAAAGGACGCGGGAGAGGGGCGTGGACAGATCGAGGGGGAGGTCGTTTGCGTTGTTGGTGAGGAGAACGAGAGAGTTGGCGAAGAAGCGGGGGTCGAAGGACGGGTCGGTGAAGGTGTCGTAATCGACGTATGACGGCTCGTCTGTCGTGGCCATTGTTTTTTTTGTTGTTGTTGGGGGGAATGCGAGGGTTGAGTGTGTGGAATGAGCTGGGCGGGTGGTTTCTGGTGTTCGCGTGGGATGGAAAATCGGGGGTAGCATGGTAGTTGTCCGGCACCGGTTGAGTGGGGACGCGGGCGACGGCTCGATGGTGGGACAGGAGGCACAGCTCCCCCACAGTGCCAAGACGCACAACAATCGACCTAATTCGGCCGGCATCTGCACCGTCACACCCGACGGGTATGTAGAGCAAGATACTGTACTGACCATCAGTTCATTTTTATACGAAATACGGATGGAGCCTCCCACGCTCTCCAGACGATCTCGGCACATGAAAGCCGGAGAAGTCCAGCCACGTCACAGTAAGACACGATATAGCAATCGTCCGCCCGTCCCGTAGGCCTGGGACCGCGTCGAAACAGGGAAGCTAGCAGTTCTAGCGCCTCCGGGTCCATCGGGACGGATCAAAATAGCGCATCGATCTGGCCGCCGCCTCCGCCGACGACACTTGTTTCCCGCCGGGCCTTGATCTTCGCCTCGCTCTCTTCGCCCCCATACCCACTACTCTTTTCATCTCATATTGTCCGACCCCGCATTTGGTCTTCTTCGCCTGGTGATGGAGATTCTGTGGACTCGGTCAAGGCTAGTGTCGTCTCGCTGATTCGCTCCGCCTGTCCCAGAGCCCTTCCCGGCTCTACGTCACCGCAAGAGAGGCCTTTTTTCCTACCGGCGTCCAACACATCTCCTCGGCACTATGTCGTCGGACACCGGGGGCATGATCCCCTTCCCGCCCGGCAACAACGACACGGATACGGCCTTTGGCGGTGGGCACTTCAACCTCACGGCTCTCGAGGCCCTCGAGTACCACCTTTTCGAGAATGGCACTGTCTCAAACCATTCGAAGTGCTACCTTACCTTTGAGCCGCACACGCCCGCCTACCTCTTCGGCAACGGCACCTGGGTCAACGCCACCTCGTGCTACACGGCCTTCTACCCCATCGGCACCCGGGCCAAAACGGGCGTCGGCATCGGCGCCCTCTACGCCCTGGGCCTCTTCTTCGTCATCATCAACCTCCGCAAGCACGGGCCCCTGTACCTTCCGCGGGAGAAGCGGTTCTTTCCCATTAGCCGGCGGTGGCAGTGGTACTGGGGGTCTATAGCGTGCGCCTTCGCCCTGGTCGGCCTATTCTTCAACATCGACGTCGACCGCTATTACCTCCCGGAGCTTCCCATCATCATCACGTCCTTCTTTTGGTTCCTGTTGCAGCAGGCCGGCATCGCGCTCGTATGGGAGGCCGTGCGCCACTGGGGGAGCTGGAACGAGAGACAGGCCGTCGACGCGGACCCCACCGTCTTTAGGGAGGAGGGCTACCGGTATACGATCCAGCTTGTGATCCCCCTGTTTTTCTACCTTTGGGTGTGGCTGGTACGCATCCCGGTTCGCCCCACGGATGATTGCCGTACTGACTGCTCTTAGAACTTCTTCTTGGTCATCCCGCGCACCTGGGGCCACATTCAGATGCAACGAACGCCAGAGCAGACGCTCGGCATAGCGAAGCCGGCCGCGACGGACGGTCGCTTCAAGGCCGCCGCCTTCTGCCTTTTCGTCGCATGGCTCACCATCGTCGCTTCCCTCGGCTACACCATCAAGCTCTTCCACACCCGCCGGAAGGGCCTCGCCAACAAGGTCATAGACTCACTTCGCGCCGTCCCCTTCCGTTTCTACCTCATCATCCCACTTGCCCTCGTCGTAGTCGCCTACCAGGCTCTCGCGGCATTCCAGTTCGAATACTCCCCCCTCAACGTCACAGGCGACGTCGCCGCCATCTACGTCGGCGGTTACGTCCCAATCCTGCTCATCCTCCTCGTGCAGATCATCTACGGGTGGCGCGCGCCGAACGAGGACAAGGAACTCATCCGCCAGCGGCGCACGCGGCACGAGGCGCTCGACCGCGACCTGGGCATCGTGTACAAGCCGGCGTGGTGGAAACGGGTCAAGCACGGGAACGGGCCGTCGAGCATGCGAGATATCATTGCGCAGAATGTTAACGAGGTCGGGGGCCGGCCGAGGTCGGACCGGCCTGCGAATCCGCTGTCTGCACAGAATGCAGACGAGGTGGAGCTTGCAAATATGAGCCCCAGCCGTCACCCGACGGGATTGCCCCGGACGGGCATCCCTCGGCAAGAGGTTACATCTGAGAGGCCGAGATCCCGGCTGACCACCCAGGACGCCGCGGACGTGCTATTGTCACCCAGTGAGCCGCAGCCGACACGCGCAGGGGTGGTGCGGGAGCCTGAGGATGAGCCGCCGCCGTCGTACAACGAGTCGACGGGGCGGCTCGGAAGCGCGAGCACGAATGAACGGGGGGCTCAGAATATTCGGAGCATGTTGGATGTGTAAAGTGGAGGGTATCTCCAGTTGCTCCTTTCTTATGTCACATGGATGGGTTATCTGGTTCAACGCATTTAGGTATAAAGGGGGATAGTTAACGGATGGCGTTTGATGGCGCTGGCGTTATACCGGCTTGCTGTCCGCTTCTCTACGTGTAACGGGATTCTGGGTCCATGAAACGGAGGATAGTAAAGTAGAAGTAAACAGAAGCTCCATAGTATACATCTTCTTTTATCCTCTCCTTCTTTTCTTGTGATTATTGTGAGATCGCACGGCATTCGCGATATCAACATAGATCCCTCACATTCACTGTACGAGGCATCTCATGGTCTTGGGTCGAATACACTGACGCGGATTCTGTCGAGGCGTATCCAAGGCCGCCTAGTCGAGTTCGCTTCCAGCACACAATAGACTGGTTCCAACATCGACTTAGTAATACTGTATTTCCACTACAGCAACTGATGGCCAGGAAGGGGAGAGGCCGGGGGGGGGGGGGGGGGGGGGGGGGTGGGGGGTGGTTGGCCGCCGCGTCGAGGACTCGCCTCGCATCCATCCGCGGTCCGTGGAAGCGGCCGGTGTTGTACGAGTC